>CAWVOI010000108.1:0-206707 GCA_963930915.1 Forcipomyia taiwana | reverse complement strand
CCCGAGAAGGTCCTTGACGACCTTGAGAAGCCCACTCCGAAGTCTGAGAAGGCGGACAAGCCCGAAGAAAAGGTCGTTTCTAAAGCTTCCTTGACTCCGACTTCCAGAGAATCTCTATCCCCTACTCCAACCAAACTACTGACTCAAGAGAAGGAAGCTCCAAAAGCCCCAACTCCTGAGGCTCCATTCCACGAAGAAGAGCCTGATACGATTTTGTCGAAGAAAGAATCAGAGCCCAAGCTCCCCGAGAAGGTCCTTGACGACCTTGAGAAGCCCACTCCCGAAGTCTGAGAAGGCGGACAAGCCCGAAGAAAAGGTCGTTTCTGAAGCTTCCTTGACTCCGACTCCAGAGAAATCTCTATCCCCTACTCCAACCAAACCACGGACTCAAGAGAAGGAAGCTCCAAAAGCCCCAACTCCTGAGGCTCCATTCCACGAGGAAGAGCCTGATACGATTTTGTCGAAGAAAGAATCAGAGCCCAAGCTCCCCGAGAAGGTCCTTGACGGACCTTGAGAAGCCCACTCCGAAGTCTGAGAAGGCGGACAAGCCCGAAGAAAGGTCGTTTCTGAAGCTTCCTTGACTCCGACTCCAGAGAAATCTCTATCCCCTACTCCAACCAAACCACTGACTCAAGAGAAGGAAGCTCCAAAAGCCCCAACTCCTGAGGCTCCATTCACGAGGAAGAGCCTGATACGATTTTGTCGAAGAAAGAATCAGAGCCCAAGCTCCCCGAGAAGGTCCTTGACGACCTTGAGAAGCCCACTCCGAAGTCTGAGAAGGCGGACAAGCCCGAAGAAAAGGTCGTTTCTGAAGCTTCCTTGACTCCGACTCCAGAGAAATCTCTATCCCCTACTCCAACCAAACCACTGACTCAAGAGAAGGAAGCTCCAAAAGCCCCAACTCCTGAGGCTCCATTCCACGAGGAAGAGCCTGATACGATTTTGTCGAAGAAAGAATCAGAGCCCAAGCTCCCCGAGAAGGTCCTTGACGACCTTGAGAAGCCCACTCCGAAGTCTGAGAAGGCGGACAAGCCCGAAGAAAAGGTCGTTTCTGAAGCTTCCTTGACTCCGACTCCAGAGAAATCTCTATCCCCTACTCCAACCAAACCACTGACTCAAGAGAAGGAAGCTCCAAAAGCCCCAACTCCTGAGGCTCCATTCCACGAGGAAGAGCCTGATACGATTTTGTCGAAGAAAAGAATCAGAGCCCAAGCTCCCCGAGAAGGTCCTTGAGCGACCTTGAGAAGCCCACTCCGAAGTCTGAGAAGGCGGACAAGCCCGAAGAAAAGGTCGTTTCTGAAGCTTCCTTGACTCCGACTCCAGAGAAATTCTCTATCCCCTACTCCAACCAAACCACTGACTCAAGAGAAGGAAGCTCCAAAAGCCCCAACTCCTGAGGCTCCATTCCACGAGGAAGAGCCTGATACGATTTTGTCGAAGAAAGAATCAGAGCCCAAGCTCCCCGAGAAGGTCCTTGAGGACCTTGAGAAGCCCACTCCGAAGTCTGAGAAGGCGGACAAGCCCGAAGAAAAGGTCGTTTCTGAAGCTTCCTTGACTCCGACTCCAGAGAAATCTCTATCCCCTACTCCAACCAAACCACTGACTCAAGAGAAGGAAGCTCCAAAAGCCCCCACTCCTGAGGCTCCATTCCACGAGGAAGAGCCTGATACGATTTTGTCGAAGAAAGAATCAGAGCCCAAGCTCCCCGAGAAGGTCCTGACGGACCTTGAGAAGCCCACTTCCGAAGTCTGAGAAGGCGGACAAGCCCGAAGAAAAGGTCGTTTCTGAAGCTTCCTTGACTCCGACTCAGAGAAATCTCTATCCCCTACTCCAACCAAACCACTGACTCAAGAGAAGGAAGCTCATAAAAAGCCCCAACTCCTGAGGCTCCATTCCACGAGGAAGAGCCTGATACGATTTTGTCGAAGAAAGAATCAGAGCCCAAGCTCCCCGAGAAGGTCCTTGACGACCTTGAGAAGCCCACTCCGAAGTCTGAGAAGGCGGACAAGCCCGAAGAAAAGGTCGTTTCTGAAGCTTCCTTGACTCCGACTCCAGAGAAATCTCTATCCCCTACTCCAACCAAACCACTGACTCAAGAGAAGGAAGCTCCAAAAGCCCCAACTCCTGAGGCTCCATTCCACGAGGAAGAGCCTGATACGATTTTGGTCGAAGAAAGAATCAGAGCCCAAGCTCCCCGAGAAGGTCCTTGACGACCTTGAGAAGCCCACTCCGAAGTCTGAGAAGGCGGACAAGCCCGAAGAAAAGGTCGTTTCTGAAGCTTCCTTGACTCCGACTCCAGAGAAATCTCTATCCCCTACTCCAACCAAACACTGACTTCAAGAGAAGGAAGCTCCAAAAGCCCCAACTCCTGAGGCTCCATTCCACGAGGAAGAGCCTGATACGATTTTGTCGAAGAAAGAATCAGAGCCCAAGCTCCCCGAGAAGGTCCTTGAGGACCTTGAGAAGCCCACTCCGAAGTCTGAGAAGGCGGACAAAGCCCGAAGAAAAGGTCGTTTCTGAAGCTTCCTTGACTCCGACTCCAGAGAAATCTCTATCCCCTACTCCAACCAAACCACTGACTCAAGAGAAGGAAGCTCCAAAAGCCCCAACTCCTGAGGCTCCATTCCACGAGGAAGAGCCTGATACGATTTTGTCGAAGAAAGAATCAGAGCCCAAGCTCCCCGAGAAGGTCCTTGATGACCTTGAGAAGCCCACTCCGAAGTCTGAGAAGGCGGACAAGCCCGAAGAAAAGGTCGTTTCTGAAGCTTCCTTGACTCCGACTCCAGAGAAATCTCTATCCCCTACTCCAACCAAACCACTGACTCAAGAGAAGGAAGCTCCAAAAGCCCCAACTCCTGAGGCTCCATTCCACGAGGAAGAGCCTGATACGATTTTGTCGAAGAAAGAATCAGAGCCCAAGCTCCCCGAGAAGGTCCTTGACGACCTTGAGAAGCCCACTCCGAAGTCTGAGAAGGCGGACAAGCCGAAGAAAAGGTCGTTTCTGAAGCTTCCTTGACTCCGACTCCAGAGAAATCTCTATCCCCTACTCCAACCAAACCACTGACTCAAGAGAAGGAAGCTCCAAAAGCCCCAACTCCTGAGGCTCCATTCCACGAGGAAGAGCCTGATACGATTTTGTCGAAGAAAGAATCAGAGCCCAAGCTCCCCGAGAAGGTCCTTGAGGACCTTGAGAAGCCCACTCCGAAGTCTGAGAAGGCGGACAAGCCCGAAGAAAAGGTCGTTTCTGAAGCTTCCTTGACTCCGACTCCAGAGAAATCTCTATCCCCTACTCCAACCAAAACCCACTGACTCAAGAGAAGGAAGCTCCAAAAGCCCCAACTCCTGTGGCTCCATTCCACGAGGAAGAGCCTGATACGATTTTGTCGAAGAAAGAATCAGAGCCCAAGCTCCCCGAGAAGGTCCTTGAGGACCTTGAGAAGCCCACTCCGAAGTCTGAGAAGGCGGACAAGCCCGAAGAAAAGGTCGTTTTCTGAAGCTTCCTTGACTTCCGACTCCAGAGAAATCTCTATCCCCTACTCCAACCAAACCACTGACTCAAGAGAAGGAAGCTCCAAAAGCCCCAACTCCTGAGGCTCCATTCCACGAGGAAGAGCCTGATACGATTTTGTCGAAGAAAGAATCAGAGCCCAAGCTCCCGAGAAGGTCCTTGAGGACCTTGAGAAGCCCACTCCGAAGTCTGAGAAGGCGGACAAGCCCGAAGAAAAGGTCGTTTTCTGAAGCTTCCTTGACTCCGACTCCAGAGAAATCTCTATCCCCTACTCCAACCAAACCACTGACTCAAGAGAAGGAAGCTCCAAAAGCCCCAACTCCTGAGGCTCCATTCCACGAGGAAGAGCCTGATACGATTTTGTCGAAGAAAGAATCAGAGCCCAAGCTCCCCGAGAAGGTCCTGACGACCTTGAGAAGCCCACTCCGAAGTCTGAGAAGGCGGACAAGCCGAAGAAAAGGTCGTTTCTGAAGCTTCCTTGACTCCGACTCCAGAGAAATCTCTATCCCCTACTCCAACCAAACCACTGACTCAAGAGAAGGAAGCTCCAAAAGCCCCAACTCCTGAGGCTCCATTCCACGAGGAAGAGCCTGATACGATTTTGTCGAAGAAAGAATCAGAGCCCAAGCTCCCCGAGAAGGTTCTTGACGACCTTGAGAAGCCCACTCCGAAGTCTGAGAAGGCGGACAAGCCGAAGAAAAGGTCGTTTCTGAAGCTTCCTTGACTCCGACTCCAGAGAAATTCTCTATCCCCTACTCCAACCAAACCACTGACTCAAGAGAAGGAAGCTCAAAAGCCCCAACTCCTGAGGCTCCATTCCACGAGGAAGAGCCTGATACGATTTGTCGAAGAAAGAATCAGAGCCCAAGCTCCCCGAGAAGGTTCTTGACGACCTTGAGAAGCCACTCCGAAGTCTGAGAAGGCGGACAAGCCCGAAGAAAAGGTCGTTTCTGAAGCTTCCTTGACTCCGACTCCAGAGAAATCTCTATCCCCTACTCCAACCAAACCACTGACTCAAGAGAAGGAAGCTCCAAAAAGCCCCAACTCCTGAGGCTCCATTCCACGAGGAAGAGCCTGATACGATTTTGTCGAAGAAAGAATCAGAGCCCAAGCTCCCCGAGAAGGTCCTTGAGGACCTTGAGAAGCCCACTCCGAAGTCTGAGAAGGCGGACAAGCCCGAAGAAAAGGTCGTTTCTGAAGCTTCCTTGACTCCGACTCCAGAGAAATCTCTATCCCCTACTCCAACCAAACCACTGACTCAAGAGAAGGAAGCTCCAAAAGCCCCAACTCCTGTGGCTCCATTCCACGAGGAAGAGCCTGATACGATTTGTCGAAGAAAGAATCAGAGCCCAAGCTCCCCGAGAAAGGTCCTTGAGGACCTTGAGAAGCCCACTCCGAAGTCTGAGAAGGCGGACAAGCCCGAAGAAAAGGTCGTTTCTGAAGCTTCCCTTGACTCCGACTCCAGAGAAATCTCTATCCCCTACTCCAACCAAACCACTGACTCAAGAGAAGGAAGCTCCAAAAGCCCCAACTCCTGAGGCTCCATTCCACGAGGAAGAGCCTGATACAATTTTGTCGAAGAAAGATTCAGAGCCCAAGCTCCCCGAAAAGGTCCTTGACGACCTTGAGAAGCCCACTCCGAAGTCTGAGAAGGCGGACAAGCCCGAAGAAAAGAGTCGTTCTCTGAAGCTTCCTTGACTCCGACTCAGAGAAATCTCTATCCCCTACTCCAACCAAACCACTGACTCAAGAGAAGGAAGCTCAAAAGCCCCAACTCCTGAGGCTCCATTCCACGAGGAAGAGCCTGATACGATTTTGTCGAAGAAAGAATCAGAGCCCAAGCTCCCCGAGAAGGTCCTTGAGGACCTTGAGAAGCCCACTCCGAAGTCTGAGAAGGCGGACAAGCCCGAAGAAAAGGTCGTTTCTGAAGCTTCCTTGACTCCGACTCCAGAGAAATCTCTATCCCCTACTCCAACCAAACCACTGACTCAAGAGAAGGAAGCTCCAAAAGCCCCAACTCCTGAGGCTCCATTCCACGAGGAAGAGCCTGATACGATTTTGTCGAAGAAAGAATCAGAGCCCAAGCTCCCGAGAAGGTCCTTGACGACCTTGAGAAGCCCACTCCGAAGTCTGAGAAGGCGGACAAGCCCGAAGAAAAGGTCGTTTCTGAAGCTTCCTTGACTCCGACTCCAGAGAAATCTCTATCCCCTACTCCAACCAAAACCACTGACTCAAGAGAAGGAAGCTCCAAAAGCCCAACTCCTGAGGCTCCATTCCACGAGGAAGAGCCTGATACGACTTTGTCGAAGAAAGAATCAGAGCCCAAGCTCCCCGAGAAGGTCCTTGACGACCTTGAGAAGCCCACTCCGAAGTCTGAGAAGACAGATAAGCCCGAAGAAAAAGTCGTATTCGAAGAATTTAGTGGCGATATTCTCAGTTTTAGTACAGTTGGAACTGTTTTCTCACCTTCCTTCTTTCCCAATTGGAACTGTCGATGTATTGGAACCTCTCTCAGAGGCATTCTGAAACCACAACTTCTTCCCCTGAGCGGGTTCAACAGACTCAAACTTCCATTAGCAGCACCAGTCTGATCACGAGAGTCATATTAATGTGGATTAATCCTAAAACGGGTGAAGAAGTGCCTCTAGACGAAGCTTTTTCGCGTGGCTTTTTGAGCAAAAGTGAATACAACAAACTGCTTCTCCACTCAAAGCTCGACAAAGCAGATTCGCGTCGTTACAGAAACTTGTGATTTATTGGGTCAATGCGAGAACTGGCGAGGCCCTTCCTGTGGAGGAGGCTCTTTCTCGCCGTTTGATATCCCAGGTGGAGTACGACCAAATTATCCTGAATACCTCAAAAGAGAGCTTTTCCTAGGTGAGACCTCGATCTCCCGGGTAGTCACTACTAGAGTTGTCTACTGGATACACCCGCAAACTAGTGAGAGAATCCCAGCTCCTGAGGCCCTCCAGAGAGGACTCATTACTGAGCAGGAGTTCAATGAGCTGGTTCGGACCGACGAGGACTCGACTTCTCGCGGTAAAGTTGAACAGAGCGCGTCATCGACTCATCTATCCACCTCCCAATCGTTTCTGAATATAGTTTATACCGAAAGTAAAACTCATAAGTCAGATGAAACGGAACAGGTCGTCGCGAAAGGCGTCTTTGAGGTATCTAGCATAGATATTTCACCAGACGCTCAGTTCGAGAAGCACGAAGGTTTGAAATCGTTTCCGCAGTAGCCGCGAAACTCCTCCCAGCTTCCGAAACTGACACCCCCGACATGACCACCTCGTCCTCCATCACCTACGTGAGCGACTTGGCCGATTTCTTCTGGCGGAGCCACGCTCATAGCGGACGCCTGCGACAAGGCCCTGGCTTCCCACGCGCCCCAAAAGCCCGAGGCTCCCCCCATGAAGCTGTCTCCCACCTCGACTGCAACCACATACAGCGACGCAGAAAACGAACGAGCACCTCTCACCCACGAGGCCATCACAGAGTTCGAGAGCGCTCCATGTCGTTCTCTGAGAACGCAGCCTCGGACATCTCGTCCGACAAGTACGATGGCAGCATCCCCTACGACTCTGACTCCGAGCTGGCCGCCTCCCAGACCCACATGCAGCGAATGAACGAGGTGCTGGAGGTCATCCAGGAGACCAGCATGTCCCTGAGCCAGACGGAGAAGATCAAATCGAGCGACAGTCTCCACAAGTCGGGGAGCTCGCCCCAGAGCGAGGCCACCGAGAGCGCCGTGGAGTCCATAATCGAGACGCCCGAGAAGAAGCAGCCCTCGGACCCCCAGAAAAAGCCCTCAAAGTCAGCCCTCAAGACCTCGTCGTCCTCCAAGAAGGAGTCCGAGAAGGTTCTGCGGGAGAAGAAGCCGGCGCCCGGAGTCACGAAAATCAAGCGGGCCGAGGCCACCTCCATCAGCCAGAAGCCCTCCTCCAAGACCTCCATCCAGGTCTCCCGTAGCTCCACCACGACCATCAACGTGCGAGAGAGCACCAGCACCAGCAAGTTCTCCGCTCCCTCGCCGACTCCCTCCTCCAGAGCCACATCTCGCGTTCACGGCTACATGCAGTCGGACCGTCTCTCGTGACCAGAAAATAGGCAAGTCCCAGACGACCCTCAAGGAGCGGTCAGTCACGAGCTCGCCGGCCCGACAGCTCCCCAAGTCTCCGGCCCCCTCCAAGGACAAGGACAACCGTCTCATTGAGAGCCAGAGCAGCGAGAGTACCCGGGACTCACCTGACAAGGAGAACATCGTTCTGGCGGACGAGCTGACGGTCTTCATGGCCCAGACGGAGGACTCGGCGAAGGTCACGAGGAAGATGATCACGAAGAAGACCGTGAAGAGCTCCTCGTTCGCGGCCAAGACGAGCTCCAGCGTGGAGATCAGGCCCAGAGTCGTCGCCAAGAGCGCCTCCGAGTCGGCCGTTCGGGGTCTGAACAAGGCCGAGAAGGAGAAGAAGAACATCAGTCTCGTGCCCGTCAAGACGACGCCAGTCCCCAAGAGGGAGGAGGCAAAGAAGACGGACGTAAAGCCCAAGAAGCCCGTCGCCAGCACATCGACCTCCACATCGATCACGAGAACCACGACCTCGACCGTCAAGACGACGTCGAGGAAGGCTGCGGCCCCAGCGCCAGCCAAGCCCACCAGCAAGAAAGTAGAGAAGGAGAAAGAGACCGTAGAGAAGAGTGAAAAAACCAAAAGTGATAAGCCCAAGGCTACGAGTACCGCAAAGACTGCCACAGCAAAGAAACCAAGCTCAAAACCGGAAGAGGGCAAGCCGAAGCCGAAGAAAGCAGAGATAAGTTTGATAAGCACCCGGACCACCGTGCTGGAGGTCCTCCAGCGTCCCCCGCCGGCCTCCCCGCCCCCCAAGGAGGAGGTGCGGTGCAAGTCCGCCATGCAGTACTCCTACAAGGACAGCATCGTGTTCGAGCACGGCGAGATCTCGACGTCCATGCCCAGCAGCCCGAGCAGGCTGAACCGCAACGGGAACGTCATCACCAGCGAGGTCTTCACCCGCACCGTCGACAGCGGCTCCAAGTCCATTGAGGTCATCTACCGCCAGCCCCCCAGTCGCTCCGAGATCGAGCGTAAGGTCAGCGAGTACCGTGGGGGCGATGCCGAGTTCATCGAGACCACAGACTCCAGTCTCTCGGACTCCATTGCTCTCCCCCTCTCCTCCGGCAGCGACCACAACGCAGACCGCAGGTCCATCTCGCCAAAGACCGTGAAACCCAAGCCGGTGGTGACGAAGACTCTGAGTGGCGGTGACAAAAAGTTCCGGCAGTCCGACATCGAGAGTCTGGAGGACCCGGTGCCGGAGGGGAAGCGGCCGTCGCTGGACGAGAAGACGACGCAGGCCATCGAGGAGCACGAGAGACGTCTGAAGAAGGCCGAGATAGAGCCCGCCGAGCCACCTGCCGGGGTCGTCGTGGAGAGCCGCCTGAGTCCCATCCTGGACTTCCAGGCCGTCACTCCCCAGCGCAAGAAGCACAAGTTCGACTACGGGCCAGGTAAGTGGGTGTGTGCTGAGGACCCGCTTTTGGTTTTTGTGTCACTGTTGCGTCTCGATTTTGCTCTCCTCTTTGTCCTTTTCACCTCTCACACTGCCATGTTGGGGTTGCCGAACGATCTTACTACTAAGTAGCCAGATACTTACTACTTTTACTGTCAAAAGGTTTGCGACGAGCGTTTTTGTTTGGGTGAAAAGTGTCTTTTCCACTTTTTTCCAGCACGAAGGAAATTTTTTAAAGCACATTTTTAATCTATTTTTGAACAAGCATTTTTTCAAAATTATTTTTACAATACTTGAACGTTTTTGGAACGACATTTGGATCGTTAAAGTGACCGTAGACAAGAGAATCTATACAAAATTCTATCTCCAAAATCTATAAGAATATATTAATTTAAAAATTTAATCCTGAAAAGTTCTCGTCTGAGGTCACCTTAACTAGTATTTACTCTGCGAAAAACAAAGAAAATATTTGAGCTCAGATCACGACTTCTCGCCCAAGCAAAAGCCACGCCTCTGTCTCGAGCTCCGGAATTAACCGCAAATAACCGTTGTTGCAGAAGACTAAAGCAGTCAAAATGACAAGCATACCAAAAATATCGATTGAAGAGTGCGAAACCCAAAACGACTCGGGCGAGCAAAAATTTTTTTTAGACAATGCCAGGACCGATGTGAGTGACCTTGAGAGTGACGACGAACAGAAAGACCTCCTAGCGTGCATAGAAAAGAAGCCCCGTCCCTCCCTGACGGACGTCGAGAACTTCGTGTCGGACAGCGGGCCGGAAAACTACGACTCCAAGGACTACGATGCCAAGGTGACGCTCGAGGAGTACCTCGACCAGCCAGTCCTGGACGAGTCAGCGACGTACTTTGGGGCCAAGAAGAAGAAGAGCAAGGGCAAGTCCTCCAGTAAGCCGTCAAACACCCTGGGAATAGAGGAGATTGACCAGGCGGGAACGACGGACTGCGAGGACATGATGGACTCTGGACCCGAGGACGAGCCTCGAATCTTCGAGTTCGATGACAAGCCCATCGTGCTGGAGGATGGAGGGGCGGTGGACATTCAGGATGCGAGCAAAAAGAAGCCCCAGAGAATGGTGATCCCGAAGATCCAGGAGCCCAGCTCCGACAGCTCGGGGGATGAGAAGCCCGTGAGGCGCCCCATGACCAAGAAGAGTCTCAAGCGATGCCCCAAGGTGGACGTGGAAGCTAAGTCCGACGTCGAGAGCATAATTTTCTCGGACGAAGACAGGCCCAAGTCGCGTAGGGAGAGCATCGTGCCGCCAGACGTGAACGAGGTGGACGAGCTGGTGCTCGAGGCCAGCGACGGGGAGCCAGAAATGACGATCTCCAAGAGCATGACCTTCCCCGAGATCAACATCACGTTCACGGGAGCTGTCGCAGAGGTCATCGACCAGAAGCCCCAGTCGCTGGCCCAGGTCCTGGGGGTGCCTATCTCCAAGGACGAGGCCATCACTGACGTCGAGGATCTCTACTCCAGCGACAGTGACGGCGCCTCCAGCGTGCCCCGGACTCGAGTGACCCGAAAAAGAGGAAGCAGGGCTATCCCCAAGGCCTTTGTGAAGCCCCTCGACGACACGGACGAGGAGGACATGGGCAGGATAAGCGACCCAGAGACGGCCCTCCAGGACGCTCCTCTGCCGTCGCCCGTGCGGGAGATCAAAGTCGTGAAGGAGAACGAGGGAGGACAGCCCTCGGTGCAGGTCTTCCCTATCTCGGAGAGCATGACCCTTGGCATTCCGCAGGACCTGGACGGGGGTCTCACTGACTGCGAGGACTACGAGGACGAGATGGACGCCAGGCCCAACTACGACGACTCCCAGTACGCCATCGACCAGATGCCGGATCTCGAGACCGGCGAGATAGTGACCTTCTCAGTCCAGGACAAGGCTCAGTCCCAGTCCCAGTCCCGTCCCTCCTCGTCCAGGTCTGCCAGCAACCTCGCCGTCCTGGTGAACGAGAACCCTCTCACGGACACGGAAGACCTCGTGATCTCCACGGGTGGCTCCACGGGCGGCTGCGAGCTCAGACGGAGACGAGGAAGGGGCAAGTCGACTCCCAGCGTCCGGAGTGGCCTCCTGGTGGCCAGCAACAACGACGACGGAGGGCACACGGACGTCGAGGAGATGGACTTTGACGACGACGAGAAGACCAGCAACGCGAAACGACGGCCCGGGGAGGAGGTGGTGACCGCAGTCAAGTACAGCCAGGACGCGCAGACGGACGAGGAGTGCATGTCTGGGGAGGACATCGAGTACTCCCCCCGAGGCACGCCAGACCGGCCCCTGAGCGCCCTGAAGGGTGAGAACTACTGCTCCACTGTCCTCTCCAAGGACGGTAGCACCAAGAACCTGCTCTCCGTGAACCGCAGAAGCATCCCCAGTATTCGCAAAATCTCGCCCACGCCCGACGCCCACAACGTGCTGACCGACGTGGAGGACATGCAGACGTCAGAGCCCGAGGACCAGATGTACTCCCGCGCCTCAACTGTCACCCCGTCCGGGCTCACCCAGGCCCTGGCGGACGCGCTGGAGCTGTCCGAGATCCACGACGCCAATCAGGGGGCCTTCGATGCCAGAGGGGAGGCCAACCACCTCAAGTGCCCGAGGGAGGCCGAGGCCACTCACACGGACATCAGTGACATCGAATGTATGTAGGGGTGAGACTGGGAGGCGTGAGTGCGGTCCAGAGGGGCTTTGGATGCAAGTCCCGAGCCCGTCTGGAGAGTGAGGAAGCTTGAAGTAGACGCTCGCCCGACCCTTGCATCTCATTCCGAGGAATACCCTAGTGTAGAGCGAGATCTAGGCTAGAGAGTCCCTTATCACCTCCCAATATCGCACTTTTTTCCAGATGAGGCGCCTGCCAAGACCTCGGAAGCCTCTCGGGACGCCAGTGAGGCGAGCGGACTTCCGCCCCTCTCCGCCTCAGTACAAGGTAATCACGAGTCGAGCTTTGACTTTGAGGCGGACTTCATGATTAGGGTTTAACATTTAAATTGCGTTCAAAATTGAGAAGAAACTCTCATGATCACATGAATAAAAAATTAGTATCGTTTATTATTTTTGATTCTTCTAAATTCTTAAAAAATTTGTGACTTTCATTTGAAAAAATTTTAAATCAAGAACTTCGATTGCTTGATTTTTAGCACTCCTACAAATCGACAGCAGATCTGTAGGCACAAGTTGGTAATATTAAGGGCAATAAAAACTCGACCCTTTAAATTCCAGAAAAATTGAGTATATTTCTCGATTTTAATTTGGTACCTAACATTAAGTATTTTTAAATTGAATTCTTACAAAGAAAAATTATTCGGAAAATTCGCGATGCCAAAAGGATGTTAAGCCCTAACAAACATACTCAATAACACATCGTACTATCGTCTGACATGAATGTTAAACGTGCTCCATAACAATGCTGTGTGTGAAATGTTACATAAGTCATAAAACACTGAATTGGGTCACATTGCATGACCTCGAACCGAATCCGAAACAGAACTCATAATTTCTCATCCTCATCATCACTTCATCACCTCATGATCTCACACGAACAACAATAATGAACGAATCAATGTCCTAGATGTCTTAGAAAATCATGCGTAGAGTCTCACAATGAATGTACAAATCACCAGATTAGATGTCGAGCCTTTCTTGCCTAACCCAGCTATTATTCCACAGCCTCCAATGACTCGTTTGACCTTGACACAGTTTACTGCCGAGCCAACTCGCTCGTGGATACCATCCTCGAAGAGAGCGTGGCCATCGTGAACACGCAGCTCTCGAATGGCACCGAGAAGCTCGCCGTCCGGGCTCCCGGGATCAATGTGATCGTCAAGTCCCCGACCCTCGAGTCGCTCGCCCGCAGCTCCTTCGACGACGTCGCCTCGCCTCCCCCCATCCCGGCGGTCCAGCAGCCTCCCAAGCCCAAGCGAAGGTTTGTATTCACGGACAGCAAGGACAGCAGCGAGGGGGAGGTGGACCGAGTCGAACGCAAGTTTGAGCGGCTCTCGTCGGAGGTCGAGGAGGACGCGAGTGCCGGGAAGCAGTTCGAGGAGACGTTTGCGGAGCTCCGGAGCGAGGCGTCGGAGCTGCAGAACGAGTTTTCGAAGATGAGTTTCGGGGAGAACACGAACTCCGATATCGACTTGCAAGGTGAATTTTCCCTTCCCTGATTGCCCTTTTACTGACACCCGACACGTGAGCTCGCCCCTTCGGTGTTTTGTGAATAACTCTGAGCGTTTGAGGCATTTCCAACTAACATTTCACACATGGCATGTTATCGCAGGCACGCAATCGAGACTAAGATAGAGAGAAGCGAGGCAGAAAGATTTTGAGAAAACAAAAATTAGCACAAGTCATTCATTTAAACCGACTAAAAATGATTTTTTGTTTGTTTTTAACATTAGTTTTCTCTACACCTTTTATTTTAGAGCCCGTCGTTGTACCTACTACCACTACCGTAGCTCATACTCAAACTAGCGTTGAGTCGTCAGCACCATCAGTTCCCAAACCGACCCCTCGTTTGTCAAAATCGTACACTAACGATACTAACAGCTCGCTAACGCAGGAGGATGTCGAGTCAGCCCCGAGCGTGGAGCACGAGACGAGCTCCCAGTCGAGCTCGCAGGAGACGAGCGGCAGTTTCCCGCGCCGCGGCGTCTGGGAGATCCCCGAGGACGCCCCGGTCCCGCGTCCCAGACACAGCATCTCCAAGCCGGGCGAAAAGTCGCTCGAAACGGACACCAGCAGCATCCGCTCGGAGCGCCAGCCCGAGTCCCTGCCGCCCTTCGACAGTCTGAAGCAGCAGGACTCGCTCCCGTACGACGACCGGCTCGAGGACGAGTCGTTCCCGATGTCGGAGTCCGAGTCCGAGACCAACAGGACCCGTGACTCCGTGAGTGTCTCGCTGAAGGGCGAGTTCGTGGAGCACGAGATCTCCTCAGCAGACTCCCACAAGGCGACCGACGACGAGACTGATGACGCAGGAGCCGCCTTCTACATCGGCGACAAGAGCTCCAACATCATCACGAAGACCTCCAGCGACAAGCGGAACGAGTTTGCGTTCGACAACGCGGGCTACGAGGTCTCGGGAGACGATACTCGGGGAGAGCTCGAGATCTACGACGAGAAGGCCCTGGAGACCGCGAACGAGGGCGAGCTGGCCCAGCATCTGGTCCAGAAGCCCGTGGACGACGATAAGACGGAGGCCCAGGAGGTGGCGAGAAAGATGGAGGAGCACGACAAGAGCGAGACGGAGAAGACTGAGAAGAGGCCGCCCACGAGTCTGGAGCTGGACGAGCCCGTGGTGAGCAGGAGACCCGTGGTGATCCACTCGCCCGTCGAGAAGGTCATCCAGCTCGAGAAATCGCAGGAGATCGTGTCTGCTCCCGTAGCGAAAGCCACTGCCGTCGAGGTGCAGGCTCTCAGGACCCAGAAGGAGCAGGAGCGGGAGGTGGAGCAGGCCTTCGAGGAGATCAAGGACTCGCTGGACGCCGTGCAGGAGGAGCTGATAGAGGTCGTGAAGGACGGCAAGCTGATCAAGCAGAGTCCCTCCGAGTTCGAGATCACCTTCGTGCCGCACGAGCAGAGTCTCCCGTCGCACCCCGAGGAGGCGCCAGACCAGCCCCTCAGCATTATCCGCATCCAGGCTCCGTCTGAGGACACGAGCTCGGCCGACGAGTCCACCAACAAGGCGGATGTGATCAAGAGACGCGCCACCTCCACGACTCCGACGAGCAACCGCTGGTCCGTGACGGACGTGGAGAGCAGCTCTGGCGAGAGCAACTACCAGTCGGCGGTGGATCCGAGCTCCAGGTCGCGTCCCCAGTCGTCGTCTGAGTTCGACACGGCCATGTCCCAGACGCCGGTCCCCGGGTCCGCCTCCACGGACTACCAGAGCGCCATCAGCACGCTCCACACGGGCGACATGAAGAGCTTCGACTCAGAGAGTTCCGGCAACCTCGCGAGCATTGAGGCCAGCGAGGCCTCTGAGACGCTGGTCCCGAGCCAGATGGAGGAGTGCGAGGCCGACATCGCTCCCGAGGACCTCGAGGACGCCGAGCTCGTGCACGACGACAGCGAGAAGTCCGGGGGCAGTCTGGAGGAGAAGGACCCCAACGTGATCCTGCTCGAGTCCGGACTGGAGCCGCTGAGCCAGCTCAAGAGGTCCCAGGAGATGATCTTCACGGAGACCAGCGCCAAGTCCGACTCCACGGAGGACCTGCTCAAGCGGGACTTCAAGACGGCGGACGAGACCCAGTTCGGCAGCCTCGAGGACACCCGAATTCTCGCCTCGAGTCTCGAGGACGGCAGCCTTCTGAGCGTGAGTCTCTCCAGCGCGTCCAACCTCGAGACCGTCATGGAGAACATGGACGGAAGCGAGGTCGTGGGCAACCTGATCGGCAGCTACGACTCGGGCAAGGTCTACCTGTCTCGAACAGAGGATCCCCCGACTCCCACTGAGACCAAAGCCGAGCCCTCCGAGGAGCAGTCCGCCAAGAAGCGAGGCCACCGACGGAACGAGAGCACCAGTGTGAACCCAGCGAGTCTCCTCCAGACGGCTGGAGACAGCTTTGACTCCTCCGAACTCGACGACGAGATGATTGTCCACGAGGACCAGCCGCACTCCGAGCCCTTCATCCAGGCCATGCAGCAGAAGGGAGGTGTAGCTCCCTCCGGAGCAGCTGACTCAGGGTCCGACTCGGACTACGACCGCTACGAGTCCGAGTACTCGCGCTCCTTCCGGGCCCCAGCGGCCACGACACGCTCCAAGAAGGAGAAGAAGCTAGACGAGGGTCTGCCGGTGCAGGATGTGGCCATCAACCGGTCCAGGAGTCCCTCCTTCTCCATGATTGAGACCATTGTCGAGGACGTGCATGCCGAGTCGGATGCAGAGCAGGCCCCTGTCGTGACTGACAGACGACCCTCGAGCATTAATGCCGCCAACATACCTGACATCAAAGTAAGGGCAACTCAGGACTTTCCTCAGGACCAAGTTTTGCTCGCAGAAACGTCTTAGCGATAATCTGGAACTGCTTTGAATCTTTTCTGTGTTCTGGAAGCCTTATCTCTTTCTCATGAAAAAAGCTTTAAAAGGCTCCTCGACCTCCAGTTTTGGGTACCACATCTTCAGGAGGTTTCAAGTATTCCAACAAGCCCCCAAAGACCCAAGAGACTGCCAGGTGACTTTTTTTTCCTCTGTTGAGACCTTTTACTGCTAAAAAACCTGGTTTTCGAGTTCAAAAGTCTTCAAGAACGATCCGAGTCTCTAGCTCCAAATTAGAAGATGCCAAGCTCCTGGTATCAAAAGCCTAGACTCCAACCCTTTTTCGAATTAAATAAAATCTCTTTCCACACGTGAAAGCTTGCTCCCAAAAATTTTCAAGTCTGAAGACTTGCCTTCTTTTAACCCAAAGAAAGACGTTTCCTGCGACAAAACTGGTTCTCTGAAAAGTGCCAGAATGCCTCTCTCTAACTATTTCGGAACTCCAGGTGACGGAGGAAGTCGTGGAAGAAGACGAAGTGGTGAAGCTGAGACAGGAGATCGAGGAACGAACCACCTTCGCACAGCAAGTCGAATACAAGATGACGGAGGAGGAGTACCAGGAGATCATCGAGCAGAAGTACCGGGCGCAGGAGACTGGCCGGTACGGCTACGACGATGAGGACTTCGACGACCCCAACAAGCCCGAATCCCCGGGCAGTGACTCCTTCGAGATGCTGGAGCAGCCCGACATCTCCGACGAGTTTGTGATCGTGGAGGAAGTCGCGAAGGAGGCCCACGAGTTTGACCCCGAGGGCAAGAGCATGGGCATCAAGCGCGTCAAGCTCGAGAAGAAGGGCGACGAGGACGTCGAGCGGTTGTACCTCGTGAAGTCGGCCCCAGACCGCACAGACGCCGCCACCTTCGTGGCCCACCGACAGGGAGACGAGCCCTTTGACTTCGAGGAGAGCCCCCCGATCGCCCAGGAGGGGGAGGCCCGAGAGGTGGGCAATGGATACCCCCTGGAGGGCAGCAAGCGGTGGGTCGAGATGCAACTGAACGACCCCAACAACCTCAGGTACCCGTACGAGCTGCAGGGAGGCGTGCTGGAGGACATCAAGGAGGAGGACACGGACTTCGAGGTGGGCAGCAGCCGCATCAGCAGCTTCAAGGACTCCTTCTCCAGCACCCCTGACTACGACCTCATTGCTCGCAAGCTGCACTCTCGCGAGAACGACAACATCTCCATGAGCAGCCTGCAGGAGTTCGAAAGCCTGGAGCAGGTCATCTCGCTCGAGAACCGGAAGCAGGCCCAGAGCTCCGCCGAGTCCCTCAGCAACGGTAGCTACCCGAAGCGCTCCGGACCCAGCAAGCCGGGCGACGACGTGAGTCTGTCGAGCCTGAGGGAGTTCGAGGCCCTCGAAAACGCGAGTCTCGAGGCGGTACTGCTGGAGATCAAGGCTAAGGAGGAGGCGGCGTTGCTGCTCTCTCGCTCCGACGAGTCCGGCCGCAGCGACAGCTCCAACGGGAAGCGCGTGGGCACGACCCAGGGAAGCCCCAAGGTCACCACCGTCACGACCACGACCGTGGTGCGCACGGCCCAGGTGACCCAGGTCGTGAGCTCGGCCCGGGACGAGGACGACTCGTCGCTGAACGTCATGGAGGTCTCGACGGACAGCCTGGAGGGGGGTGCGAGAAAGGACTCGGCCCACCACGCCTCCACGGACAGTCTGGAGCGGAACAACACGAACGCGGACGTCATGTCGAGCAGCATCGACTCCATAGACGTGCAGGGCCGGAGCGGCACGGGGGGCAACGGGGGCGGCACCACCAAGTCCACGTCGCGCTCCGACTCCATCGAGCAGGGTCTCAACGACGTGCGAAAGAGCGAGAGCGTGGACTCCATCGAGCTTCAGCAGGCCATTGCACGACACCAGAGCCGCATCGATCGTGACTCCCTCGAGGAGGTGGGCGGGTTCCACACGACCACAGTCACCTCAGGGGGCCGCGTGACGCTCACGAGAACGACGGTGACGACGACTGGTGGCATGCAGAAGGAGTTCTCGAGCGACTCCATCACGAGTCAGGCGTCCAACGAGCCGCTGCTGACGAGCACCGAGAGCATCACGAGCTCCACAGCCACCAACGCGACCTTCACGAACGACATGAACTCGCAAATGTCCGGCAGCATGACGAGCTGCGACTCAACCACCTTAATCGACTACAACGTCCCCCCCAACGCGGAACTTGGACAATCGTCATCGAATTACCTCCTCTTTGATGAACGGGAACTGGGGCAGCTCCGATACGAGTACGATCTTGCAGGTAGCTGACCTCCCACTCATCTTATCTCTTACTAAACTAACTCGTTCGGAATGCAAGCACCCCCCTTTTATAACTTTTCTGTTTGTCTTTGTGACGTGTCGTAGTTTGGTATTGTGTGTAAATGTTACTTGGAAATCCTAGTATAGACTTGCGATATAGCCGATAGCCGCCCCCCAAATGGCAATCACACTCATTTAACCCTTCCAAGAGCTCAGTAGACCGCTTCCAGCTTCACGAGTGGCACTTCTCTGCTTTGTGCGAGCCGCAGAACGCCTAATTGCATGCAAAGGAGCGGAATGTGAATGAGATTTCAGTTTCCTTATCTCGGTGTGGCGTGTCTCACGGCTTTCTCGCAGGAAAGTCGTGCGGCAGGGCGTGGAAATGCGAGTACTAACCCTTTTCTTTCTTCCCCGCGAATCTAGAAGACGCTGGCTTCGGCGACGAGAAGGAGTCCGACAAGGAGAAGCTGCAAAGCGTAAGTATTTGGGTCGGAATTTCGGCTTAAATTTGAATTCAAAATGGGCAGCTATCCAGTAGTTTTAATTTTCACAGATTTGGGGTTGAAATCTGAACGCTTTAAATTTTTGGAATTTTTTTGGACCCTAAAATTATCAAAAAATTTAAGAAATTATAATTTTTGTAATTTATAATTTTAATGTTTTTTTGTTGTTACAGAAAACCACAGAAAAAGAAGATTAAACGAACCAAAGATCAACACTAACTCCACTAAAAGGCCTGGCCTGCAAGTAAAATTTTCCAGCAACTTAACGACAACATAAACTAGCGAAGGATATAACATAATAAGTAGCTTAGCTCAACAGTGAATTGTAAAAGCCACCAAAACCAAGATACTTCCCTCTGCAGATTTTTGAGCAACATTTGCGTAGTGTTAGGATATGAGTACATATATGAAATTGCATGTCATCCTTGTGAAAACTAGACCCCAGTCATTGTTAATCAGCTTTATTGCTTTCGGGCCGGACCCCGCCCCGATTTCCCCCGCGACCACCCATGATCTCAAGACCTTTCAAGAAATGCGAAAAAACACCGCCGCCACGTGAAGACCGAAGCAATGGCGGAAATCGGGACGGCCGGCCTCATATCATGATTTGAGCATAATCGCGAGACGTGTTTTGAATCCAAAAATATTATAAACAAATTGGAGATATAATTGTTTTGAATAATCAAATTATTGCTTTATGACGAGACAAAGTTTATTGATGAGAAATATGATAATTATATTGATACTATGGTCAAACTACAGCTATGTACTTACGTATTACACTATTACTCATACCATTAAACCATTACATAAACCATTCTTACTGTTATAGCTTAGACTAAAGGCCATGCGAAGTGCAAAAGTGCTTTTGAATTTGAACCTTTACACTGCACTTTGATGGCGAATCCGCGGAAAATGATACAAATATATTTACACTCATACACAAAATGTTTCAGGCTTTTTATTGTTCCGGATGTTCATACATTTTACATAACGTAAATAAACACAGCCGTAAAGTATTCACTGACTTAATACCTAGAACTCAAATGTATGAAAAGGAAGCGCGGATCAAAGCATTGACGTATGATATTAGAGAATTCCAAAATGGCAGAAAAACGAGATGATAAATTTTATTCAATGTGAACCATTCAAGCTAAGAAATTATGATAATAAAAGCTTCATAAAAATACCAGCCTGTGTTTCGACCTTGCCTAATTATGCGACCTAGTCCGCCAACGCCTGGAGGAGCCCGGACCTTAGAGGAAATTACCTAGAGGCGATTGCTTCTTCCAACTGCCGTGAATTATCTCACTCCACCGTCTTCGTTTGAAGGTTTTCAGCTAGAAAATTATTCCAAAAGTCAACTTTAGGAAATTCCAACCTCTTCTACATTTCTGGCCATTCTCGAAAATTTTGATTCAGAAATTCTAGGAATTTTTCAAATTTACCAAAGTTTCATCAAAATCAGAAAAACAAGATACTTAACCAAAATGGCGGTCAGAGTCTGTATAAAATCAGAGGTAGGTCATCGCCTTTTTCGCTGTTTCTCTAGACAACTGGCTCTGAGGGTCGGACACTAAGCTTAGACCACAAATTTCCCCCGAAAACTCCCCAATCATCATCAATATAATGTCGCTTATGAATGGTCAATAGGTCGGGCAGTCACTCAACACGCGGTGACGGTGTCGATTGTCGAATCAAACACTTTCAACAAATTAGATAAACACGTGGATTAATAATTGACGAGCTCGAACCCCATCAGATCCATTTATTTAATTAGAATCGCGCGAGCTCGGGTCCGAAGTTATAAAGGGCGCGTTCACGTGCTCGAGCACTCCATAATTGAGTTGTCGGTGGCAGCGAAAGGTCGGAATGGCTCGCACAAAGAACTCCGGCGGTGTCGCCTTCGGCACCGTGCCTCCCTCGCAGACTTTCAAGGAGACCATCTACGCCATTTTCCAGCTCCCCTTCTACGTCAGCACCACCATCGGGATCATCCCCTTCTCGATAGTGTCGTACTTCAGGGAGAAGCGATTTGAGGTGTCGTGGGCCGGGAACGCCTGGTGCGTCCTCGTCATGGCCTTCGTGGCCGTCAACTACCACTTTTCCAACCTGGACAGCGTCTCGGGAGGCGACGACTCCGTCAAGACAAGTAAGATCCTTCTCGAAAAACTTCGTAGAGTTGGGATAGTTGTTCTTGGAGCTTTTAACCGTGTTTCCCACAGCCAAAAAAATAGTAGGAATGTACAAAATGAGGGAAATTCAATTAAAAATTGTGGTCCTTTGAAAATAGAAAGCTTTTTTTCCAGTCAGTTGAGGTCTGAGGTCAGAGTTCAATTTTCCTTGTACCCACAGGCAGTCTGACCGCCGCCATTGGTCTCTTCATCATGTACATGGAGCCCGCGATGATGATTGTGGACGTCCTGGCCGCTCTAATTAATCAGAAAACCATTATGTCGGTGTTCGAGCGCCTGAGAGCCGTCGACGACAGGCTGGAGAAGGAGAACATCGATATCAATTACGCCAAAGTGGTAAAGTTGGCGAAAGTTCTGTGCGCCGTCATTTTCGTCACGGAAATCACAATCACCACTCTCAACTACCTGAGCTTCAGCAACGAGTACACCCTTGCCACGCTCTACTTCTACTTCAGCGGTATCCCTCTCATCCTGAGCTCCATGGCGAAAGTCTGGTTCATCTGCCTAATCATCGTGGTGCGACTCAAGTTCCAGGCCATCAACAAGTTCCTCAACGAGACCTCCAAGAGGTTTGCGGAGCAGAAGAAGAAGTTCCAGGGAGACGTGGCGACTTACAATCTGCCCAACGACGCCCTCAACTACCTTGAGAAGGACATGATGTTTGTGAAGAACCAGAATATCCGGCAGAAGCTCATCAACCCAAAGGCCAAGCAGATCAAGGTTTCACCCTTTGACCCCATAAGTGAGTCTGTCCGTTTTAGGTCCGAAACTAGAAGAGCTTATAATTATTTCATTCACAGAAGAGCCGAATCCCTTCCTGGCCACGATCACCGGAGACACCGTGAAGGTAAACGACGCCATGAAGAACCCCATGAACGACGGCGAGTTTGCAGTTGGGGACAAGATGGACCACAAGCTCACAATCCTGTGCAAGCTCCATGTAAGAAGCCGGCTCTTGGAACCGATTTGGAGCTAAAAGACTCGTTTCAGGACGAGGTGTGCGAGATAGCGAAGACCGTCAACTCGATGTACTCCTTCCAGATGCTCATGATGATGGCTTACGGCTTCCTCAGCGTGACCGCCCAGTTCTACTTCCTGTACTGCGGCCTCATGGACCAAGTGAGAGTCTCTTAGATTCGAAAAAGAACTCCTTCAAAGCTTCCTTCCTCTTCCAGGCCATCCCGAGCCAGTTCAGATCCGCAGGCAGCATCCACATCTCGCTTCTCTTCATCGCCTACACGGCCGCCAAGTGCGTGATCATCACCTTCGTGTGCTGGAAGACAAAATATGACGCTCGAAAGACCGGCGTGTACCTCCACAAGCTGGCCCATACCGTCGATGAGCTGCACTTTTACAACATCGTGAACCACCTCTCTCTCAAGCTCCTCAACCACCAGCTGAACTTTACGGCCTGCGGCTTCTTCGACCTCGACATGACCACCATCTACGCCATCACGGGAGCCATCACGAGCTACCTGATCATTTTGATTCAGTTCAACCTGGCGGCCGTTCGGACCAAGACCAAGCCTCCTGATCCGCTCAACAACATGACCACGATAGCCCCTTTTCTCAACGCCAGCGCCACCACAACTGCTCACTAAGCGAATGGGGACTTGTAAGGGCATTCCTGGAGAGTTTTAAGCTTGTTGAACTTTTTGCAACCAGAAATAAGAGTCCTTTTTTGGATTTTAAAAGAAGTCAAGTGACCCTGGTTCCATTTATCGACCATGATGTTGAATTGACCAGATTTTTAAAAATTACAAAGTGCTCAAAAGTAGCTTTTCCTGAACAGTGAACGGATTTTGCTCACCAAAAAAACCAAACACGTGGGCCAGGGGATGAAACTAAATTTCAGAATTCTTCTAAGTTTTTTCTCTAAATTTTTTTAATGTAATCTCTAACTGAGTCTTGGGATCGAAATTCTAAATTAGCCCCTTTTTTTGATATTTCAGACTGGCCACCTCGCTCTGCCCCTGGATCCTAGATGCCCATCGTGTGACCGCACAGAAGCACCTGTAGCTCAACTTTTCAGGACTTGGCTGTAAATTTTATTCAAACATATTTCGATGTAAAACTTGGTTGTTCATCTCAATAAAAAATATCACACTGGAGGTTCCACTCTGACTCGACTGTACGCCTCCTTCTGCCCCCGCAGCTCTCTCACGAACCTGTCGAAGAGCTCCTCTGCGCTCTGGTAGTCTAGGATGGCGATGCAGCTGATGGGTGCCTTCTTCATCAGCAAGTACCCGAGCTTCCTGCGCTTTAGGACGAACCCGATGGGAGTATTCTGGGCTTCAGCGAGGCTCTTGAGCACCTCAACGAGTTCGTCCAGGCCCCCTTCTCCTGGACTGGGCTCCAAGTCGGTGGCGACAATCACGAGCTTGGCGTGTTTAAGCTCCAGGAACTTGCGGGCGTCCTTGAGACCCACGACGAACCTCTTCTTGTATCTCTCCTTGTTCTTGTGGTAGGCCTTGTCCTGGATCTGATGCAGCCTCGTTATCAGGTCTTCAGCAGCAGAGGCGAGGTCTGGAGAGGTCAGGTTATCACAGTACGGTCTAAAGTTCCTGGAATGGCGAACTGCTTTCGGGGGTTCTAGAGAGACTCTCGAGAGCTTTTCTGCCAAATTTGCTTCATCGACTTCTTCTTCAGGTGCTTTTTCTGGGCTCTGACGTTCGTCCTGAGCTTCTGACGGTGGGATTTCTCTCGTGGAAGAGTCTTTCTCCTTGCGAATCCTCAAAATGTTTTTCTTCAATGTGGTGGTCTTCTTCTTCAGGCGCTTCTTTCCTCGGTACTGGACAATATTCCCCTCCAGAATCTTGTCCAAGGTCTTCTTCGAGATGATTTTGGTAACGTTGGGTTTTTTGGCTCTCTTGGGTTTCAAGAAGGACCCCAGGGAAAACTCCTCTTTGAGCTTCTTCCGAGTTTTGCTGCTAAGTCCTCCTCTAAAAGGTCGAAGTTCCGATGAAACTCGGGTCCCTGCTGTCTTTTGATGAACTCCTGAAGTCGAGGCTAGATCCGGAAAATCTACTGACGGCATGATGGGTTTTTCGCTGGAGGTTTCTTTCGAGCCTTCGTTTGATTCACTTTTCGAAATTTGCGGCCAGGAACTCAAGGCTCCCAGTTCTGCTTCGTTTTTGACGGCCTTGGACCATGATTGCTTGCTATTTTCAGCCATCGAGGCGTTCAACAATCGATGAGTAGAATTGGAAGAGGAAATTCTTATTGATTCTCATAAAAGCCTAATAAAATGGTTATTTCTCTTCCGGGATCAACTTGCTCGCGACTTATTGTTTACAAGTGGTGAGAGGTGAGTTTTGTGGTGAGTTTTTGTAAGCGCCATAATTAACCACTCTGAAGTCCAAAAATGAATTTCCCGCTGTAAACACAATAAAATGTTATTAGCCCTCGCCAGAAGGAAGAAAAGTGTTTATTGGCCTGAAATCTTCTAGAGAAACTCGAATCCCTCGTACTTTTCCGTCATAGAAACGAGCTTGTCCTGAAGAAGCACCTCTCCGCTGAGCTTAAGCACCGTGATAAAGGAAGCCTGCTTGTCGCCGATCTCCTCCGTCTTCAGGGCCACGATAACCTTGTCTCCCGTGTTGGGGAGGAACTTGAAGGACGAGAAGCCCCTCGTAGGAGTTGGGGTCCCCTTGATCGAAACGACGTCGATTCTTGAGAACGACGAGTCCGCCGTCAGAATAATATTGCAGGCCCTCTTCTCGTCAGCCTCAGCTTCATAGGCCTCGCGAGAGCACTTCCGGGGCAGGAAAACCCACCTCTTGAGCTTCTCCGACCACTCGACCGCCTCGTGCGTGAGATACCCGGGATACTTGGTGCCGTAGGCCTTGCGAAGCTGGTCGTACTTGCCGCTCCAGTCCAAGTGCTCCACGTGGCCCTCGGGAGAGATCACCTTGACAAACTGCTTCTCCCTCAGGATCTTCTTGGTCTTGCTGAGCCACTCGTTGCCGTGCGAGCCAACGTAGAGCTTCCCGTCCTTGACAGTGGCCCACTCGCACTTGAAGCCGTTCGTCTTGTTCCCGTCCCCGTCAGCGAGGATGACCCACGGAACCGCCTGGTCCTGCTCCAGCCTGAAGACGATCCCCGTTCGATCATCTGCGGTCAGCAGGTGGCCGTCGAAGGTCGTCAGCTCCGACAGCTCGGCTCCACGACCCTTGTAGGAGTACCCCGTGACTACGTCCTTGCTGTCCGAGGAGTTCCTGCTCCAAATCACCGTCACGTGAAGCGTCTTCTCGTTCACCAGCAGAGTCCCATGTCTCAGAATGGCCTTCCACTCGAACTTCCCATCGAGCTTGGAGGTCCTGTCTAGGTCCGTGATGGCCGCAATTTGGTAGACTTTGAAACCATTTGCGTCCTGTGAGGATTGGAGAGGAGTAGCCGTGACTCCTCTGAGCCTCAGGGAGAGGAAAACGATTAGCAGACTTTGAAAAATCATTTTGACTGAGGCGTCTGGATCCGAGTTCTGGGATTTATACCGTGAGGTTGCATTAAAAATGTCAAAGATTCCACTTGGGTGACTACTAATGCAGGTGTTTTTCAGGTGAAGTGGAGGCATTTTTGCCAGTCAGGGAAACAGGTTTGTCAAGGGCGAGTCTTCTTTTTATTCTGGAAATCCCTGCACTAGACTAGTTAGTAGTGTATGTAGATGATGTCGATGAATTGATAAGGCGATTTTAGAATTTTAATTTCTGGGCTGGGTGATGACCGACCGACTATCATGTTGTATGAGTCAAAGACAATTCATTTCAAGGCTGGAGACAGTAGAGAGGATAAGGAAAAAACTATTGAAGCCAGGGGGAGGAGAGAGAGTGAGCCTTTTCCAAAATTTAATTTGGCTTCCTTTCCCCACCATTTCTAATTCTAACTACACGTCTGGGACTGATCCTCGTTCCACTGTGACCGTTCTGACATTAAAATAGACCAAGTTTTCCTGGTGTCAAAATGGAATTTTGAAAGGAAAACCATAAAAGAAAGACATATGAGGGCTTTCTGGGCGACGGCGTCAAAGTGGTTCATGTCTGAGCTAAAGGCCGATTTCATATTCTCTACAAACATGAGCCTTTTATTTTATTATCATTGTTTTTCATATCTTTTAATTTAGTAACATCAGCTGTAAATTGAAACAAGGGTCGTTTTCACTACATCTCCCCACGAAGTAACGTATTGTACACGAACGGACCTAAATGTATGTATTCTCTATTTTCATTTTTCACGGCTTCAACATATCCTTTACACAGTTTACTCCTTTGCTACTACAGTGGTGTATATGATTTTATTATTGACATAGTTTAACCTTATGTATGCGAGAACTTTCAACAGAATGGACAACAAGATGCGAGCGCGGAAATCAATTTCGTTTAGTATATGTAGGTTAATTAAGTAAGCGCACATTTATCAGTATGTTAGTGGTATACAGACTTTGCTACTCTAACTTCCTATAAAGTTCTTCCCTGGATTTCATTACTTGAGAAAATAGATATTTTTGGTGCTTATGTTTGACATGATTATTATTGGTTACGTCGGAGCGGACCTGATTGCGTCCGTCCCAATATTTTATACAAATATATTGCTCTCAATCGTCTGCCGGGCCGCAGACTACCTCGTGTATACAATATATACGTCACATTATTATCATCTTATGTAATTCCCTCTTACATTTATATATTACCAGATGTACAGCAACAAAACAACGGGTTAAAATGGGTGTTTTTATACGAATGTTAATCAATTAATTAGAAAAGAAATAAAAGTTCAAAGCGGGCCCACTAGTGCTCCTCGTCCTCGTCGGCCTTCCGCTCCTCGCTCGCGCTCTGGGGGGCCTCGTCGTCGTTCTGGGAGATGGACTCTTCTTCTATGGACGCCGCCGGGTTCAGGGCTCGCTTCAGCTTCGGGTCCGCCTTGTATTTCTCTATCAGCTCCTCGTAGGGTTTGTTGTGGAGGAAACAGACCAGGATCACCGTCATGTTGTCCCCACCAAGGCCACTCATCTGCAAATGCAAGGTCTGAAATTGATTCAGGCCACGACAGCGTTAGGTGAAAGCGGACTTTCGAGAGACTACTCATGCACTAAATTCCCCCCGGGAATCCCCTACGCGTCACTCTACCTGACAGTCGGGAGCCAAGCAGCACGTCATCAGCTCCTCACAAATTTCCTCCGGGTACCTCCCCTGGGCTATTTTGGAGCGCACGAAGAAGCAGACCTCCTCGTTCGACATGACGTCCCAGATGCCGTCGCACGCCAGCACCAGGAAGTCCCACTCCTCGCTGATCTCCCGAATCTCGATATCCGGCCAGGCTGGAAGGGAAGAGCGTCATTTTTATCAGCTTCTTCAATAATCCAAAGACACTCCTTATCAAAATCGAGTGTAAAGATAGACCCAGTCGAGCGTCAAGCGCGAACAAAGATGAGATAAGCGTGTCACCTTTATTTTTTTAGTTGAAGGGAATTCTTGGAAGGCTCCCGAAAGAAGCAGGGGTTATTCTACAGCTGACTATGAATTAACCTGATTTTTGAAGAATATTCTAAGACACCAGGAAAGGACTCAAAAAAATTTTAAACGATAAGTTAGTCATCAAGAAGGTTTTTAACAAGCTAAATAAGTCTTGGACTGGTCTAAAAAATTTATAACTTTGTAACTGGATGACCAATAAGGTTTACAATCGATGATGAGTATTGAGGGAATATTCTAAAGATGTGTAAAACTTAAAAACTTTTCTAAGAAGCAGCTTAGAAGAACCCTCACCTGTGACGATCTGTTCCTGAGGGGTTTTGTCCTGATTACGCTTGAACACGAAGTCCCCCAGCGCCCGCGACAGAGCCAGGTTCCCGTTCACTCGATTGAACTCCACGTATCCGCCGCCGTCACTTATCCGCTTCAGCTCCGACTCGTTGTTGGGCTTGTGGTCCGTGCTCAGCACCTCTACCCTCCCATTCGCCCACGCAATCGCTCGCGAATCTCCCGCATTGGCGCAGTACAGCTTTCCGTCCCTTATCAGCACCGCCACCGCCGTGCTGCCCGCCATCACGTCCTTCAGCGACTCCTCATTCAGCATAGCCTCGTCAATTGCCAAGAATCCCTTCTGCATCGCTAACGGAATATTCTCCGAGTATTCTGGTTGCTTTAATATCAGCTTGTGCAGGTGGATGCCTGCGTACTTTGCGACCCCCGCTCCCCCGTGACCATCGTAGACGCCAAAGAAGGCGGCGTCTGGGTCCTCCGGAAGCGCCAGGATGCTGCAAGAAACACGAGCTTCAGATCGGACCCGAGATAGCGAATATCCCAAACTCACTGTGTGTGTGCGTCCTCCATGTTCACTCGCCATCCCTGCATGCAACTGCTTCCGACCCGATATACGTCGCTCTGGCAGTACGCCGACTCCTTCGCCGTGATCGGCTCTCCCAACGTTTGTCCCATGACTGCAGTAGATCGCTAGAAACGCACTAATTCCCAATATGCCAACCCGCTGATGAGTCAGATTTAATAAACACTCAAAATGGAAAACCTTCGATTCCGACTATTCTCAAAGTTTCCTCGCCTCAGCCCTGCTCTACTGCCGTTCGCGTTGTCAGTTTTCCATTATATGACCACATACACCTCAAACTTTTTCTGGTTATCAGCTAAGGAGATTTAATGCAAAAACTCGCAGCAAAACAGAAGTTGTCGTTATCACACATATAAAATTAGGGCTTTTCTCAAAAACGGCGCTTTTGTCGGTCTAGCGTCTGTCAGTCTGCGACGGTGTCCCCGCTCCAGACTCCAATTTTCTTCGAATACTCAGTTCTTCGGAGTCTTTAGTTGGTTTTGTGAGGTACGAGAAGCTCTGGGACAAGCAGTGAGTCGCAAGAAATTAGATTTCAGAACTGGGTGGCTCGGATGGATGAGGTTTGAATGGGCTTTGTGTTTTTCAATTCGAATCCCAGCTGTCAAACGCTGTCAAATCCTGCAGTGGCGCCAACTTCGCGCTTTGGCGTATTTTTTCGACGAATGCTCCTCTTTCGATCGCAGTTTTGATGCAATCGTAATTTTAAAATTATTTTCAAGCCATGAATATCAGGTTACGTTGATTTAGATGAGGATTCCTGTCAAAAACGCGGAGAAACGAGAGGCTGAAAATTTGAATTGAGGCACTAGAGGTCGTTGGAAATCTGCAGACTTTCGTCCGTCAGCCGATGTTTGGTTTCATTGTGTGCGTAACATTACACAAGAACGAACCTTTGTTTTGATTGCTCCGAGCTCGAGAGCTGAATTTTTCAGTAAAATTCTAATCGCATTACAATTACGTTGAAAATAAAATTCCTTATGAAAAAGGGTGCGGAGAAGACAGTGCCTAGCTGAGTGAGTCAAAAAAGACAGAAAGTGGGTCGTTTTAATGGCAAAAAGTGGCAATTCAGGAGAGTGAAAAAGGCCATTTTTATTTTGTGCGAGAGTGCAGAGGAGCTAGAATAAAGTTGAAATAAAAAGAATCGAGACAACAAAATGGCCTCTGTCGAGTCAGTGCAGCCCAGTACGAGCAATTTGATGAACAATCCCCTTATTCCAACGACAATCACGGCAGAAATACTGGTGGAAAACTTGCCACCGTCGCAGGCTGCCCCGTTGCAGGCCTCGAGCTCCGTAGCGAGCACCGTTAGCATGAACAGCAATTCGAGCCTCCTCGCTACAGTCACGTCGAACAACAACAACAGCCTAGTCAGTGAGGCACCGCAGGCTGCTGCAGGTGGTGACTCACAGGCTCTGGCTGAGTCAGCTGACGGGGGTAGCAAGGGGAGCTCCGACGAGCCCGAGGCGAAGCGTCGCAAGGTCGACGGCGGGCTCTCGCTCAAGACAAAAATGGTGGAAAAGCTGGAGGCCAGGCTCGGAGGAATCCTGTGCTGCGCCGTTTGCTTGGACTTGCCACGGACCGCAATGTACCAGGTAATTTTCCGAGAGAGCCCAAGCGTGTGTCCGTCAGTCCGAGCCCCGTTGATTGCATCACCGTTATTGTGCACAGCGAGAGGCCTTGAGAATTTTATACGTGTGCTTCGAAGCGCGAGCTACATTATAGTCCAAGGTTAGCCCCGTACGCGGAGAGGATGAGGTATGCGGAACAAGACCTTCGCATAAAAGGCCACCATGTACCCGCTAGAATTGAATTAGAGGAGCGAAATTGAGTAACTCTCTGTCACCATTGTTCGACGAGGTAGCGCGTTTACATAATCACAGTATAGGGCCCCAAAAAAGTTGACCCATAAAAAATTTCGTGACTTGACTGCTCGCACTTTGAAACATGACAGTGTTTAGCTTAGTGGTCAGTTTTGTTACTGGAGGTTTTTTTTCATACAGAAGTTTTTACCTAAATATTTTTCTCTCCGAAATTCAGCCATTTTCTGATTTAAAGAAAATTTAAGTAGGCAAAGTAGGGTATCTGATTATCTGTGGAAACTTTGATTTATGGTTTTGGCTTGAGAACCAAAAATTTTCTCAGTAGTTTCCTTAGAAGGGGAAACGATAACTTTTGTTTGGGCTATCAATACTGTCGAGCTTGCTCATTATATAAGTTTCACCCCTCAAAATCCAAGCAAGATCCTCAGAAGGATATCACAGCCCAGTTGATGAAGGGTAAGCTTCGAAACGCGACGGCAAAGTAGACTTAAAGGGGTTTGTTCACGTCTTAACTCGTAGTTATGGCCTGTTCACGGTCCAGGGGGGGAGGGGGGGGGGGTCTCGGCCGCTCCATGACAGTCAGTACAAACTCAAGTACTGTTATATAGGACAAACCGTGACAGAGGGGGGGGGGTCGAAAATCTCGATTTTCACCGTTACGTTATATGTGAACTGGCCCTTAGTTTGTCTTTACGTTACACTGGACCTTTAATATCGAGGACATCACAGATCCACAAAAGATGAAAACGTAACTTTATTGAAAATGTACGCCCTAACAATAGCACACACTCACACACACGTAGCTGCTGCCCCCACAAATTTTCGTTCGCGGCTGCATGAATGAAATTGAATGAAATCCATCTTATTGCGCAGCAGAAATGTCCACAGACACTGGGGGCTTCGACGTTTTGTGTAAGAGGAGGAAGCAAGTGCAAGTTACGCGTATTGATTTTGCTCGCCTGCTCCCCGCGTCTCGACGTCTGCGAGGTGCATCCCCCGCGAACTCGTGTGTGACCTACTTTCGGGGCGCGTGGGGGCCCTGCGTTCTGGGTGCTGACCTAGATTCCGAGAACATGCGTATCATCGTGCGTAGCGTAGAGTCGCGTGATATGAGTGATAAGGGAGGCCATCTTTCTCAAGGAGGGGTCAACTGGCTAAAGTGCATTTTGGTGGAAGAGAGGAAATTATGCTGGTGGGTATGCTCATGCTCGAAATGGGCTTTCATTGTTCCGTATCTTGCGCGTACTCGAGGCGTGCGAGGGTGTGTGAGTGCGGATCAGATGGTGCGAGGAGGAGCGGGGCGAAAGAGACGGAGCAAGACTCGCGAGAGTGAGTGGGAGTGAGGAGGAGAAACAACAAACCCAGATTTTTCGAATGCAGAGACACACTCACACACCCGAAGGCCCTCGCGCGTTACAAGAAACAGCTGTATTGATAAACAAACCATCGCATTTTATGCTAACTCTGCTGCTGCTCGCTCGGCAATAGGCAAGATTCGGTAGCCTTGACTCTTCGCTTCTCTCTATCGCGTTTCGTGGGTTCGACTTCGCCTAGAGATCTCGTTGTGCAACCAAATCAGGTTTTGCACCTGAGCCAGTCGCGCTGCTCATTTTCTTTTTTATGCGCCTTTGTTGGGAATGGAAATAGGACTCTTGCGAGAGACGTGTAATTTCAAGTGCTTCTGCAATGCCTCTTTCACAAGCCCATTTTGTATTTACGGCGCGATGATAGGCGAAGTGCACATGTGCATGCTGCAAAGTGACATGGAAGTACCGTTCGCTAACTGCATGCCTTTCCATCTAGAAAAAGTTATGATTACTATGGACGTTTGTGCCTTCGTTGCCTCGGGGTCAATTGCGCTACATACTATGTTTTCTCCGCAATTTGCTGGAGAGAGGCGAGGGAACTTGCAGTTTCTAGTACGGGCTACTTTGAGTTTACTGTTGGGTTAGTTTAACCGGAAGGGGTGGAATGTGGTTTCCTACAAGGCAAGCAAGATGATACTGGCTTTAGAATGTTGGAGCTAAAATACGTGCAGACTTTAGTGTGTGTAATATATTAGATTTTTGGGCTTCATTAAAAAACCCTAATATTTTTCCAATTTTCTTCTTCCTCTTTTGCCAATAATTTTTGAATTTGAATAGAAATGTGAGATCCTAAAAAATGGAGGTCCTTAAAAACTTCATTGTTAGGGCCTGTTCACATATTACGTAACGGTGCCTAGGGGGGGGTGGGGGTTGGCAAAATCGTGACATGACCGTGACAAAAAATAAGGGGGAGGGGGGGGGGGTTCTAGCTCTGTGTTACGTCACGGGTTTTTTTGAACAAAAATTGTACATTTTTACCCAAGTTATATGTTATTATGCTTTTTAAACCAAATTCGGGAACAAACAGACTTTTCTCATACATAGTTTTGAAATTTGTATAACTGTTTCGATTTTCGAAAATAAAACATACTCGTAAACAAATGAATACTCCCATGCCAATAGTTTCTCTTGGCACCCATTTAGTATCCCCTTGGGAAGAAATATAATTGATAATAAAATAAATATAATATATGAACTTGTGCTTATTATTATTAGAAAAAAATACTGCGTGACGTGACAGAGGGGGGGGGGGAGGGGGTTTGAGCAAAAGTGACAAACCGTGACAGAGGGGGGGGTGGGGGTCGAAAATCTCGATTTTCACCGTTACGTAATATGTGAACAGGCCCTTATAAACCTTGAACCTTCATTTCTCAGCCAACTGAATGCCTCTTAGAAGCCTCAAAGCGTTTGAGGTTCAACATAAAACAAAGGAAAAAAATCCCGAGTTCAGTGACTCATCGATTTCCGCACGAGTTTCAGCTGCTTAGGTAGTAATGGGGATTCCTAGAAAAGTGTAAAATATTCATGAGAAACACGAGTGATGGAAAATGATGCCTTACTGTTAGCAGCACGCCATGCCACGCAAAAATTATGGCGTAGCCTCCTTTTACAGCTCACACTTCGGGTTCCATGTTCGAGTACAGAAAATCAATATTCCTCCACATAATTTGTACATAACTGCGTAATAATATTGTGGCCCCTTTTCTCCTCTATTTCTCGTCATGCTGCCCCGTACGAGTGTGTGAGTGTGCCGACAGACAAAGAGGTGATGATAAGGCATGCAGTTGCAGCGGAGTTCTCTCGTATCAATGAAAGTTAATAGAAACACGTTCATTCATGCGTGAAACATGATCGTCTTAATTTATGCCCGTGGACTGTTGTATTCTCCTATCGCAACCGCGAGTTCTCAGCCTAGCTGGAATGTTACAATTTATGGCGTTGAGACTGGCTGAAACCAAAACAAAGTCATATGGACGGGGAAAAAGGTTGTGACGCAGTTGTTTTGGTTTTTTTTTTTTCTTTCCCTTCTTCGTCTCTTTCTTCGCCTTTGTGTTGGAAACGCAGTTATGTTGCGCAGCATAATTTCGGGGCGTTTTCAATTGCGAGGGGGATTTTCCGTTTGTCTGAAGAAATTCAATTTCCATTCATGGCCTAGTTTGAGGTAAGCGAACTTTAGATTAACGAAAAATATCAGGATTCGTGAAGGATCTGTTATCAAACAAGACAAAGACTGTTTTAAGCTCTTGACTCCCATAAAAGGGTTTTTCCCCAAACTTATTCAAAAAATGTTAAATTTCTGGTATCTTCAAAAAAGACGATCGTTTTAAGCCTTTGAAGTCTACTAAAGTGCTGATTTTTATTCAAAGAAATGACAAAAAAATTTATTAGGACCCCCTTTTGGCCAAGAAACGTTCTGTTGTTTGATAAATAAAAATTTAAATGGCACTTTTTGAGTTCAAACTCTAACCAAAGAGCGATCCTTTGACCCGTGAAGTCTCATTTTTGCCCGCACTGGTGTGTGTGAAGCGATAAAAGTGCAACAATGCAGACTGCACTTCCCCCAAAACCGATTCAACTCACGTCCATTCAACCGAAAGCGATGCTGACTCGCAAGAGCATGGGAGAATTTCGCGAAAAAGCACGTTCTGGTCCGGAGAAATTCTGCGTGAGTGCAGGCAGGTCGCCAGGTGGGTCGCTTCAAGGCCCCGGAATGCGGGTCTCATCATTACTGCGCAATTTATTGCTCAACTTAAGCCACAATCGGAGGCTATTAGAACGCGTGTATGAGCATGAGAGACGATAGCTGTAAACGCGGAATCATGATGCGCAATTATTCTCGATTCCAGCGATGACGAGAAGGAAGTGTGAGTCTTGTAATTTTTGTGAGTCGTCCGTCCGTTCGCTCCGCTGGGTTAGCCAATGCCGACTCGCTCAGATGGGTGTGGCGCGAGTTTTGACGAACACACGATAAAAATGCCTGCATGTGCATCAACATTATCTCATTCCGCTTCATGGGTCGAGTCGCGCGTTTGTTTGCATAACCCCGTTCTCGCGTTCGACGAGGAGTCAAGAGCCGATGCTGTATCTGACTGATAACCAGCGACGTGTCTCGAGCTCGTGAACGAAAGTGCAACCATGCGAGGGCTTCGTAGAAGTCATTAGTCGACATCTGAGTGCAGCAAATGCGCTTTTAATTGGCCTCTGCATCGCGAGATCCGAAGATACTCCGATACCAGTAATTCCCCCTCTCGTTCTCTTGGCAGCACAAGTTTTCGTGACTCACTGCGTCGAAATTTCGTTATCAAAGGGTGCAGTTCGGCTGCCGGAAGTAACAAGCGCGCACTAGAATTTCGAAACTCGTCGAACGAGCATGCAAATGTCATTTTTGTAAGCGGCTAGGGTGGTCGTCGGCAGCCAGGCACTTGTTGACGCCGCAATTGAGTCGCAGCGAGTGAATAGTGCGACTTGATTGGCGAATAAGGGATTTTGTTACAGTACTGCACACGGAAAAATAGAGGGGATTATAGGTCGGCGTGTCCGGGGTCAGTGACCGCCGAAGAAATGCGGTTCGATTGGTTTCTAGAACGCGGCGGAAGAGGAGACAGGTTTGGGGTTTTTTGTCACTCGGAGAGTTGCTCATTAGCACCTTTTTATTTGAAGTTAGAAAAGCTTTGGTCCAATTGAGACATGGATACTATTCTGGAGTTGTCTTTGAACTCAGTTGGCTCGTTTTTCTTTGATTTTTTTTATGGCAGTTTAAAGAAAATTTAAAAGAATACCTAATGAAAAATTGATAGAATCTCAGAGTAACTAGTTTCCATTGCCCTAATTTTTACCATGAGAGGTCAGAGAGAATCATCTCGTTGATTGACGTTGGTTTACCTCAGCCTTTTTAGGGTTCTGCTAAATAAATTATAATATTATATTCACTCCCACCGAATTTAGTAGTTTGAAAATTTTGGACCAACATCTACCCTGTGTAAAAAAATTAGTTGATCCGCTATTTTTCGTTTATTTACATCTTTGTACCGACCAATTTGTAGTCCGGAAGTAAAATTTGGAAAAATAAAAAGCATTCGGTCCAAAAATTGATCCGTTTTTCCCAGTCTATCCGCGCGGACAGACTCTCGGCAAGACTTGTGAACAAACATTCTCGCCTCGCAGAAAGGGTTGAGTCTGTCCGCAGTCTGTCCGTTCCATACTGGCCGCGGAAAGACTTGTTCACACTGGGTAATGCTGGTACATAATTGATGCTACACTAACTGCTTGGTAGTTACCAAAGTTTTCTGTTTTTTTTAAATCTTTTAAGAGTACCTAAATAACTCCAAAACAGCTCTATTTCCGTCAGATAAAAAATCGTTTTGCAAAAGTATCATTTAAGTACGAAAAAAGCTTCTAAGAACAAAAAGAAATCTCTATCAAATGGCAGAAAAATCCTATTCTAGTGTTCAAGTTGGCAGACAAAAAATCGGCTCAAATTCCGATCCGAACATGCTGCATCTTGGCCTGCTTCAAAACAAAGCAGCGAGAAAAAACATGCAAGCACGAGATATAGAAATAGATAAACACAACACAGCGATACCGATAGGAAGTACACGCGCGTGAATACTAATTTTAGCGTCGTTCTGCTCGACTGATGGGTCTGAAAACCTCTCCGTTGGCTTGAAGGGGGAAAGGAAAAGTTATTTTGGACAAAAATGTGCGAGTGGGCCGGAGCTCTCAGCAAAAGGCCTTGATGTGTCTACCGAAGTGTCGAATTTATTTTTACGTCCGCGGGCTTGCATTTGTTGTGCCTCCCTCGATTCTCTCTCATATCGACGTGCGCGAAAGAATCCGCCTGCGATTGGTGCGGTGCCAACTAGCGTCAAGCTGGTTCCTAAATGCAGCCCTGCTGGTCGTTGAGGAACATGCGTTCGATGGCGGTTATTTGAATAATTCAGAATTGATTTGAGCTGCGATCGAATGCGGGAATTATGATTTGAGAAGTGTGGGAAGTCTAGCATAAAGACTCAAGGCTAGTCGTCACAATCGGGCGCGCAAATGTGACGCACAGATCGAACGTTTGAGTTGAAAATTTTCAGTTTCTAATTAATGCAATTCTTTTAGCAGGGAAAATCGATGTAAAATCTTGGGAAATAAATGTTTCTGAACTGAGAGAAAATAAAGTTCTTTTAATGAAGAGTCTCACATTCATGCTCATTTCCATATCATCGCGCGCTATATTTGGCCTGCGAACGTAAACAAAGCTCCGTATCGCGCTCATTGTCATTGGTCCGCTGTTTGCTCTCGGCTCGAGTGCGAGTCTCAATGGAGAAGATTTAGGCTTTCATGTGATAAGGCTTGCGAGTAAAAGTGCAGGTGGTAAGTTCAAACTCGTGACTTCATGGTTAGAGCTGCGGAGGAAAATGTTTACTATTTTGTGTGCAAATTTGGTTTTCGCACATGTACAGAGAGCTAATTTCTTTTTCTTTCTTTCCGCATGTCCCATGCAGTGCCCGATGGGACACTTGATGTGTGCTGCTTGCTTCACCCATCTGCTGGCTGATGGAAGGTAAGCATACGTTTTTTAATCTGATTTAATTTTAAGTAAAAGAATTTAAGAAAATTAGAAGAAGACTGTCATTTCAAAGTTTGTATCGGAAATAAGAATTTTACATCAATGCTTACCCGCCAATTGAATAACTCAAGAATTCTTCCCAATTTATCCTCAGATTGCGAGACCAAGTGGCCACATGCCCGAATTGCCGCGTGGAAATATCAAAGCAGAACGCCTCTCGCAACTTGGCGGTTGAAAAAGCCGTCTCAGAGCTCCCGGCCCAGTGCCAGTACTGCTCCAACGAGTACCCGTGCAAGTCCCTGGAGCACCACGAGTTGAACGAGTGCGATGAGCGCCCCACGGACTGCAAGTACGCCCGCATCGGATGCCAGTGGAAGGGACCCATTCATGAAGGTATGGCTGAGAAAGCCCTTTGAAGTCTGGACTAATGAGAAAATATTTAGCTCCTGAACACGAGAAGGTTTGCATACACCCCCGCAAGACGGGAGGGGAGGTCATGGCGGCCCTGGAGGACCGTGACGCAAAGCACGCGGAGGAGAAGAAGCTCTTCCTGAGCCTCGTGGATTTGCTCAGCTACGAGAAGATCATCTTCAATGGTGAGAAACAGGACCTTTCTGAGGTCTCGGGCTGACATTCTTGCGCCTTCCAGACTTGCAGTTGAAGCCATACAGAACCGACGAGTACGTGCACAAGCTCTACTACGAGACGTCAAAGTTCTCCGCCTTCAACCACCAGTGGGTGGTGAAGGCGACGATAAACAATAGCCAAAGGGACGTGCACGAGTCGAGTGAGCGCCACATCGCATATCAGTTGATTCTGAAGACCAAGACGACCTGCCCGCTGCAGATCCACTTCTTCGTCCTCAAAGGCCCCTTTTCCGACATGAAGGTCAACACGCGCATCTACAAGCATGACTTTACGGATTCTGTAAGTCTCGTTGACTCAGTGGACTTAACTCTTTTGAACATCTCTTACCTAAAACTAACTTTACTCCCTTGTTGTTTCAGGAGAACGAGAGCAAAAGCAATCTGATGCCGCTTCCCGACACCGCCGAGTGCAACCGTCATTTGGCGTCGAAGGCCATCAATTTCAGGTGAGAAAGAAGCCCTCTTTTGCCCATATTTTAAACCAATTTCCTTCCAGACTCATCATGTTCTTGGCCTCCAAGTAAGCAGGCACGCTGTTCGGATTCCAAAGCTCCTTGAATCAACTACTCACAGAAGAGTACGAAGCGGTTGTTTCTCTGATCAAATCCCCCAATTTTATATAACTTTTTCCCATTTTCGAATGGAGTCCCTGAAGTATCTTTCATAGCTGAATTTTCCAACTCCTATCGATTTCTTTGTATTTGCAAGACACTACGCTATACTTTCCGTCGTAGAGAATAAAGAAACCTGAATGTAGAACTAATGTACCGTAAATGTAGAGCTTCGAGAGGTAGAAGTATGGTTTGAGATGGTTTGGATCTCAGTTTTAAGCTAAAACCGTGGAAAAGGCCGGGTGGACTCGACTTTTAGTCCTCCCCGGTTCGATTTTTACTTAGTTGACCCCTGTTTTTTTTTCTTTGTGAATAAATCGTAAGTTTCGCCCGCATCTTTGTGGCACTACTTTGAAATCTATATGCAGAAGTAAGCATTGCAATAAGTTGATTGAATTAAGGTGATATTTATAAATATATTAGATATTAAAAATGCCATTTTGCGATCTTTCATAAATCTTCCTCCTTAAGAACCTCCTCTTTGATTCGTTTGATGTACAAAAACTTAACCTAAATGTATGGATTTCTCTGTTGAATTTATCCTTAGATGATGTTGAAGAAGTAAATCATTGTAGAAAAAGCGAAAAAAAAAGTTTAAAAATATAAAAGAGATAAATAAATATGCTAATTTATGGTAGAGTCATGTGAATGCGATATTAAAATTAATTTAATGAGTAACTAATATAATACCTAAAATACACACAAATACAAATATTACGAGCTAACAGTAGCGAGGATGAGAAGAAGTTTAAAGTATATATTGCAAATAATAAAATAATTACATTTTTAAGGTAAAAGGTGTTTTACTTGAAAACTGCTTCGGTGGTCCTAAAAGCATTAAAAAATTTGTTGACGAATGTCCTGGCTTTTAAGACCAAGAAGAAAATCAAGAAAGGCCGAAAATCTAAAATGTCCGATTTTTGTATTTCAAAAGTTCGAAGGGTTTCTTTTTAAAAAATTTAGACGTCTCTAAAAAAGTCCTGGTCTTCCACAAAAATGAAAAATTATAAAAACTTGCATAAATGCCAAGTTAGGCACATTTTTTTTCAAAAATAACGAATTAAAAGGCACAAAATTGGTATCAGTAGATTTGTTAGGCTCCAAGGATTCCAAAATGCTGAGACTTGCCAAAATAATCACCTGAAATCCGCGTAATCTGCCTCCAAAGTTCGTGATTTTAATTGATCGACATTCTCGCTATGTTAGGTTCTCCCCGGCCATGAAGGGAGTCGAATATGGTACCAGCAAATTCTTTAGGCTCCGAGGATTCTGGAATCTTATAGCTTGCCAAAAACAACATCCTGAGAGCCTCGCAATCAGCTTCCAAAGTTGAGGGTTTTTGGGGTAATGTTAATGCTCCTCCGAGGATCCTCTGGGGGTTCTCCGAGGGTCCTCCGGGGGTCCTCCGAGGGTCCTCCGGGGATCCTCCAGGGGTCCTCCGGAGGTCCTCCGAGCCAAAATTTTTTTTTTCGACTTCGAATCTTGTCACACTTTCCTGTCGACTGGTGTGACAACTTGGGTCTTTTGCATTTTAGCTTCTGAGCTATAAGCTTCCAAAGTGGGACATCATTGTTAAATTGTTGAAAAAAATGTGCTAAAAATCCGCGAGAATCATCGCGAAATTTGTAACCGTCATTTTGAAAAGTGCCGTCTTCACGAGCTCTCACGAATAGGTGAAGACGGCGCTCGTTGCTGTTCTCCAAAACAACGTCGAAAAAGACGTCAAAGTGAAGTTGCTGCAGTTTTTGCACAATAACTAACGCTGGTGTTCATAAATAACTGCAAAAAGTAGTTTTGTATCAGTCTGCAGGTCCGCTGACCCACAGTAAGTTGAAAGAGGCTTCGAAACAGCGAAGACGGAGTAAAAATCGTGCGAGAACCGAATTTTTCTCCGCTGACTCATTACGAGCTCTGGACTTTCCGCTCCAAAAAGCTGGGTATTGCGAAACAGCTCGAGAGTCAGAGGCCCCCTGTTACCAGAACCTTCTCTCGAGGGCAGTCTGAGTGCCTGCTCCCGAGTGGCAGAGTTTTCAGTTAAGTCAGTGAGCTCATCCGGAGCTAAACTTTGGCTTACGTAATTTCTCATGCCTCGCGACTCTGACTTACGATTCTTGACATTGAAAAAGGCAGCCGTGAGAAGATGGAGAAGACAATGATGCAGAGTTTCCGCAAAGGGCGCTGAAGAGTGCCACGTCGCAGTTCGACCACCTTGAAGGTGTGACCGAGTGACGTCAATGAGAATTTAATCAATCGGAGTGCAACAGGGTTATTTTGCCTAAATGCAGCTGACGTCATCGCGCGAGCGAATCGAGGGTGTCCCCGTGAGTTTTGGAGGCGAGCGAGATCGCATCGGATGATATTGTTGGCTCTCGGACACGCATGCGTTCAGACAAAGTGCATCCACGGCGCGGCGTTTTGGGTCACTAGATAGCGGATTTGAGGAAGTTGTGAATTAGTTATGAATGCAATAATACAGTCCAGTGTATCGGGGTGAGGTATCAGAGGTCAGGAATCGAGGCTGTCTGGGAAGTAGGTCGATCAGCTGACTTCCACCCACGCACTGGCTTAACCCATTTCGTGCCTGAGTCCGTCTTCTACGAGCCTTAGAGGTGGTAATGGGCACGTGGAGAACCCAGAAGTCGCAAAATTCCTTCCCCTTATCTCCCAACTTCCCGATACGAAGAAATTCGAGCGTGATTTCGGCAAGTCCGATAAGAGAGAAGAGTCGCAAAAGGCATTATCGTTGCCCAAAGTGAAGGTGAAGGTCAAGCTTGTTGATGCCTCTACATGAGAGAGTTAAATTTATTCGTTTCATTCACGTTTCGTTTCAGATTCATTGACCGCATTTTAATCGAAGCGTCGTTGTTGAAAGCGTAACACGTTACCTCGGTTGATTCCAAAGAAAGACGAGAATGTCCCGCAAGAGACCACGAGAATCAGTTGAGATTGCCATTAATGGCGATGCGGAGGAACACAAAGTGAACGGAGTGAAGGAGAAGGAGACTTTTGAGACTGTCGACTTGAATGGAGCAGCTTCCGGAAGCGGGGTCGAGTATAGTCCGCCTCAGGTAAGCAGACTTCCGTGTCTAAAGACTCTCGAGTGGCCCTCGACGAGAGTTGTGAGATACTAACAGCTAAGCGACCCAAGGCACCTACTAACACTGTACAAATGCGGCCTTTCCGGATCAGAGACTTGCTTCCTGTCTTTTGAAGAAGAAGAAAAAACGTTTTTGGGACTATATTTGCTAATTTTAGGACCAAAACAGCTGTTTCTTCAGAAAGAAATTAAAATAATGGCTAAAGAATTTAGTTGACCCAAAATCGTATTTTTTTAGGTCAAAAAACTCATGAGAAAAAATTATTCGAGAGTTCAAAAATTTTTTGAATCACCTTCAAAATTCAAAAATGTCGATTTTAGTCTCCTCTGGTCCGCAAAGAGTCTTGAATCTGAGTCTTCGTGCACTTAGTGAATCCCAGATGTGTGAAAATTGTAAATTAGACCGTGCTGACTGACAAATACGTGACAAACCGAAGAATGACTAAGAACTTTTCCTTTGAAAAAAAAAAAATTGAGTCAAGGCAACAATAAAAACAGTAAACAAATTTCACCGCTTGAAGAGCTCCAGCCGAGAGATAAGACGCGTGCCCCTCCAAACCTGTCTTATCTCCGTCGTTCAAGTCTCAATGAACTTCGAGAGTCCCATCACGATGACCCTCACATCCGTCATCCCGTCCTTATCAAACCAGATCCCGGTACTGGAGATTGCGTCACGGCCCCCCAAGAGCTGTTTAGAATTTAGTAATAGTCTCTGGAGCCCTCCAACGCTCCACAGAGCCATCTAGAACCGTAAAAGCCGTTTGAGTTCCGAAAAAGACCCCAGTATGATCGCGAGAAAGTGAGAGAAGTGGTCAGGCAAGTTCGTATGCGACCACGGAGAGTACACGAGCGCGTAATCGCGCGGACTTTGGACTGCTCACACCATACGAGTCGACTCATGACGTGGAATGTGCCGGCGAAATGTCGGGAAAACAAGTACTAGTGCACTGCTGTCTCGTCGTGGCTCAAAATAGGCGAGAGCCGGCTCTTCCTCGATCGCAGAAATATCACGTGTTGTTCTATTTTCGAGATGAGCGCGGCCACTTGTCCCAAGGTCACAGCCATCATGCCACCCGATAAGTCACACCTTCGAAGATAAGATTTGGCACACTTAGGCAGTTCCGAAATGCCCTGACCTTGAAACAAGTGAATCACATGGGAGTCTGATAGCGCTAAAGTGGCCCCACGTACACTATCTCGGAGATTGATAACAAGTTGTTAAGAAACGCCTCTATCGGTGTCGACATCTAGCATGACTCGGCGATGACGACATCCAGCCGAAGGCCGGCATATGCAGAAGTGGCGCAAGAAACGGGGCTGGGCGAGCTGTCGAAAATAATAGGCGGAAATATCTCTCGAGTTCCGCTAGTCGACCGCAATCAAGGCAGCTATCAATCTCTCTCTGTCACAGTTCCTCCAGGCGACAAAAGCTGAGGGACTCTGCAGGTGTGGGATTGACGTCATAAAAAGGTGCAGAGATTCGAGTAGTGCAAATATTTGAAACTGCAGTCGAGTGAATGTCTCCGATCGTGCGATTTGTTTGAAGTGCGGATTATGGCACCACCTCTCTCTCCCGTGTTATTGTTTCACTGGTGCTCGTTACTCGGACGATGAGGTGGCCGTTGTATGACTAAAGGGGTTACCGCACTGTTGCGAGATCGGACTATTGCACACACATTATTTTATTATAGTTTAAAATTAGAAGGCTGTTTATTTTCTTACTCGAAAAATGTATCTTTTCAAATCTTTGAAGTTTTAAAATTTTACCATATACGAAAATGTTGAATTCACAAATTTCCAGGGGACAAAAACTTCTCTAAGCATTTAATCTTACGATAAAAATTTATAAGAGAGACATAAAATAATAGAAAAATTTTTTACCTTGCTGTTTGAATTTTAATTTAAAGTTGAAAATACCAACTTAACAACTGTAGCCTGGTTTTGAAAAAAATTATCGCGAAAGGTGAATTTTAAAAATTTTAAACTTACAATCTTAAAGAGAAATCTACATGTAGTCCTGTCTCATTCAATCCAATTAACCTGTAAATCCAGCTCCAGGACCTTAAAAATGTCAAATAATCAGTGGAGTCTCGGAAAAATAAAAGATTTCTTGGGAAACAACACAAAGCATGTTGGAGGTGAATAGTCGTCTTTGAAAAAAATCATTATGCATGGCACCACAATCTCTCTAACTCGCGCCAGTAGGTACAATTGTATCGATACGAGCACTAAATGCGGTGCCTGTGAGCGCGAGTGAAATTTCAGAAGTACATTCGACCGTCTCGCCGCTCAGTATTAACATTCCATTTGAAGTCGGCAGACGCGCCAGACTCGTTCTGCGAATAGAGTTGCGTTCTTCTTTCGAAAACTCGTCCAAAATAAAGTGCTAGTAACATTTTAATTTGAGAGTCGTGACGCAGAAAGTCACATGGTTGTGAAGGAAAAAAAAGAGACTTTTATAGTGACTGAAATCTGGATGTGCTAACAAACTACAAAAGCGGTCATTGTTTGAGACGAGGCAAAATTACGAAACCAGTAAACAGTAGCTGACTGCATCGAGATTCGAGCGGAGGATATAAAAAGAGAGAGCGAAAATACGCATTATGACGCCAAAGCCAAACTACATCGTACCATCTTTGCCAGCGAATCCGGCGGAGAAGCAGATCGCCCAACCGACCGTAAGTGTCTTGAAAATCAATTGGACTGGGCTCCGACTCGGCGTGCACCCGAAATAGCCCGATTCGGGAATGACGTGGTTCAGTGTGGCGTGTTTTCCACGAATCGACTATGTGTCAGCGTTCTATGGCTCTTGCTGAAACCTGAAGACCTCGAGGAGAACGGGCGGAAGGTCGAGAAAGAGCCAGAACGGGTGTCAGCCTCGCGAAATCTAGGTCAATCAATGGATGAGCGGAATATCGGTGTAAATTGGCCTTGAATCGTTGTGTAACTAACGGCTGTTTTGCATACGAGGGCGCATCAGCAAGACAGCGAGACTTTTGCGTTCTCAAGTGGCAGAGTTTATGAACCCTAAATTGCAAACACAAGCCAGCAACTGTGTAAACAAGTTAATTAGCAATGTTGATTGATTGAATGCACGAGAACGTTCCTGGGAGTCGAGCACGGCTGGGCTGGGCTGTTTAAAGTTTCATTTCCTACCGAGGAATCAATAGTCGTGGTTGTCCAAAACGTACGTGTGTAGCTCCAGGGGGAGAGTTAATTGAGCAGTGTAGTTTGTGGGACAAACAGACGACCATAGACCATAAAGAACGTTGTCTAGAAGGGAAAGTATTTTTTATGGCTTCATCACACCTCAGAGCTTCGTAAAGGCTGACCTATATTGGAATTTCTTAAACCTTATGGAAATTTGGGTTTTTAAACATTTTTCAAGCGACTTTTTTCAACTCTTTACTTTGGAAAAATATATATTGGTATCTTCTACAAGAAGCTTACACCTAAACTGGCTCTTAAAAGTTGAAATTTGTGATATTAAAAATCCTTTTGGTTCTGAAGAAATTTGAATTGTGAAAAATGGGTCAAACTCGCTCAATTCGATGTGTTAAAGGGGTCAATGTAGTCCAAGGACGGACCAAATTGTTTTCGAAAATTTTGAGCCTGTAAATGACAGGCTTCTTTCAGTGTGTTTTCGAGTCGACGGACGATGGACGTTATTCCTCTAGTATATGTTCTCTATGGTGCCCACTTACGCGTTGCCACGTAACGCATTTCGTCACACCGCGTGGGGATTTCGCAAAGTGCCCGAAAGACGCGAACCCAAGGTCAAGTGCCGCAAAAACCGGCTCCGGGCGAAGTTTATTGGCCGCAATAAATCTCAAAATTGCTTCCGGCTTCTCGTTTGAAACCCTCCGAAGTCCGAAACTCACACGTTTTTCTTGTTTTTTCTCTCTCTATCTCTCTTTCCCTCTTCCGCCACGTGGATCAGCAGGGCGAAGAGCGACCCGAAGGTGCGCATGCATTACCTTCCGTGAATGTCAGTGATGCCGATCAGGAGCCCCAAGATAGCGAGGCCCAGAGCGTCAATGATCGAATTCTCATGCGAGCCGTAAGTAACCACCGGCAGAATGGCGTATGGCGCTTCCGAAGTAGAACCTGTCACCTCCTTTCACAAACTGGCTTGATTCTCCGGCATTTCCGCACCTCATTGGCTTCCGACTCCGTAGACACTAGCACTTTTCTCGTAGTTTCTTCCTAGTTGCATGCTTCTGCGACCTTCAGTAGCTAGAACTTTCCCTTTCGACGACTCTGAAACTAACGGATATTTCTCCTTCTAGACAATCTGCAAGCCGGCTCCCTTCTCGAGCGAGCTGGACGCCCAGATCGAGCGCGAGAGATGCGACTACACTCACAAAATCACTTACCAGATGGCTCGGAGCGGCAACACGTCTCGCAAAGTGCGCGTCTACGCCGACGGGATCTACGATCTGTTCCACCAGGGCCATGCTCGGCAGCTGATGCAGGCGAAAAATGTGTTCCCCAACGTCTACCTCATTGTGGGAGTCTGCAATGATCAGCTGACGCACATGAAGAAGGGTCGCACAGTGATGACGGATGACGAGCGCTACGAGGCAATCAGGCACTGCCGCTACGTGGACGAAATCGTCCGGGACGCGCCATGGGAGATGACGGATGAGTTTTTGGAGAAACACAAAATTGACTTTGTCGCCCACGACGAATTGCCTTACCAGTCGGAAGAAAGTGATGATCTCTACGGGCCGCTCAAGGCGCGGGGCATGTTTGTTGCCACTGAAAGGACAGAAGGTGGGTTTGCTGCTGCCTCAAATTGGAGTATTTTCGGCTCCTTTTGAAACCTTTGAACTGGTCGACAGTTTAAACTAAACTCTCCTGGACGATTTCTATTCTTTGAGAATCAGACAAATTAAAAAATAGCCCAGACATTTTGAATATTAGAGAGGACACCTAATTTCAACTTTGAATGATTCAAGAGCTTGTTTGAAATGAGCCTGCCATAGGCTTAAATAGTATCAAATCTCAATTAGTTTTTTAAAAACCGAAATCGGTCTAATTGCTGCTTTTCCAACAACTAGACGTTATAGTAAGGCTGATTGGGAGTTTTGCTTCCTTACGTGAGTTTCTGAACTTGCTCTACACAATTATTTATATTGCCAAAAAAAGATAAAGCACTGAAATATTTTTTAAAGATATTTTTCGAACGAACAATTGTCAAACTAGGAAAGAAAAAATTATGATTTCTTGAAAAAACTTCATTCAGAACTCGCAAAAATCAAGAAATTGAAAAATAACTAAAATAAAATGTGTCTTCCAGGTGTCTCGACTTCAGACATCGTCGCTCGAATAGTAAAGGACTACGACATGTACGTCAGGCGCAACTTGTCAAGGGGATACACGGCAAAGGAACTGAATGTGTCGTTCCTGAAGGAGAAGAAATTTCGGCTACAAAACAAAATGGACGAGCTCAAGGACCGCGGGATGAAGGTGAAGGGGGACATAATCAGCAAGTGGGAGGAAAAGTCCAACGAGTTCATCCGGACTGTGAGTGAGTCGAGGTCAAAGTCGACGGCTGATTAACGCGTTCTCTTTGCAGTTTCTGCTTCTTTTCGGACGCGACCGGCTCTCGTCGATCTGGAACGAGTCCAAGGACAAGCTGCGACACGCACTGAGTCCCCCCTCCAGTCCGAGATCCGGGGACATCGACGACGACGATGACGGCGAGGGAGCGATTGATTCGCCTCCAACCAAGCGTGCCTACGTCGCGATGGCCGAAAACAACAGCATCTACTTGTCCGACTCGGAGTAGACGGAGCGTTGCGGAAATTCCTCCAAGGTGGCTCTGGCTCCCACCTGCTCTTCTGCACTGAACGAGACTATACCCCTTTCCCTGTTAGTAGATCTAGTTTCGAATAAGTTGTTTTAGTATCCGATGATTTTGAGAAACTCTCTGAGCTATTTATTCTCGACTCTCGTAGCTTCACACTGATATAAAACGTATACCATTCTCTAGGGATGAATGCCAAAAAGTAGAGAGCAAAGCTTATATTTCGATTCCAAGCACTGAGGCTTCAGAAGCACAGCACCTCCGGGTTCCTTCCATCGTCTTTCGTAACAATGTTTTTCGGTTCCAACTGCGCCAACCTACACGTGAATGGAGACACATAATAGTGAATAAAAGACTGTGGAAATGGAATTTCGAGCAGTTTTGACCGAGGGAATATTTTAACAATAGTATTTGTATTATTATGGCTACATAATGGCGGCCGCTGTGGCCCGGGCAGGAAATAGATGAATTTTACGACCCTAAGCTTTACAGGAATCAGATTCGTAGACAATTAATTGTTCAGGTAGAGCATCCCTGGCCCATCAGAAAGTGGACAGGAGGGATGAATGAGGCATGATAGATAAATTGTAAGGAAATAAGTAAATTAATTTAAAAAGTTACTGAATAAAAAATATTGATACACAGTGTGGCTCTTTTGTTACCTGGTTTTGCGATTGCAAATTCGCTAGAAGGTCTCATGAGTCTTCGGACATCTCATTTCTTTGAATCAAGATCCGTGCTCAGACAACCAGGAGTGTGAATACCGGTATTCTCGCATATCGTGCTCGCAAAAATTCTGGCTGATGAGAATTGAGGCTGGAAATGGTAAATACCCTAATGGTTTAGCAAAAATCATGTCATCTGAAAAAATTATTTTCTCCTATTTCCATTTTTTCGGGCAAAACGCTTCGTAAAGGTGATGTTGGGGCCAAACTGAGTCGTTTGAGCTCCTCAGGAAACATTTTGGAAAACATAAATTTTTTGGCCAAAAATCCCGAAATCGAGGTCTCGTTAACGAGCGGAGGTTTGGTCATTTTCTGAATTACACATGAAAAATTTTTTTTCTCCAAATTGCCCTTTTTCGGCCCGAAATCCCCGGAAACATATTTCTTGAGTTGAAACTAGTCGTTTAAAGGCTTCCGGAATGATTTTCTCGACAAAAAATTTTTGGCCAAAATTCCCAAATCCGAGGTCTCGTTAACGAGCGGAGGTTTGGTCATTTTATGAATTTCACATGAAAAAATTTTTTTCTCCAAAATGCACCTTTTCGGCCCAAAATTACCGGAATCGTGTTTCTTGAGGTAAAACTAGTCGTTTTAAGGCTTCAGGGACGATTTTCGCGACAAAAAATTTTTGGCCGAAATTCCCAAATCCGAGGTCTCGTTAACGAGCGGAGGTTTGGTCATTTTCTGAATTTCACATGAAAAAATTTTTTTCTCCAAAATGCACTTTTTCGGCCCATAATCACCGGAATCGTGTTTCTCGAGGTAAAACTAGTCGTTTAAAGGCTTCAGGGACGATTTTCGCGACAAAAAATTTTTGGCCAAAAATCCCAAATTCCGAGGTCTCGTTAACGAGTGGAGGTTTGGTCTTTTTCTGAATTTCACATGAAAAATTTTTTTTCTCCGAATTGCACTTTTTCGGCCCAAAATCACCGGAATCGTGTTTCTCGAGGTAAAACTAGTCGTTTTAAGCCTTCAGGGACGATTTTCGCGACAAAAAATTTTTGGCCAAAAATCCCAAATCCGAGGTCTCGTTAACGAGCGAAGGTTTGGTCATTTTCTGAATTTCACATGAAAAATTTTTTTTCTCCGAATTGCACTTTTTCGGCCCAAAATCACCGGAATCGTGTTTCTCGAGGTAAAACTAGTCGTTTTAAGCCTTCAGGGACGATTTTCGCGACAAAAAATTTTTGGCCAAAATTCCCAAATCCGAGGTCTCGTTAACGAGCGGAGGTTTGGTCATTTTATGAATTTCACATGAAAAAATTTTTTTCTCCAAAATGCACCTTTTCGGCCCAAAATTACCGGAATCGTGTTTCTTGAGGTAAAACTAGTCGTTTTAAGGCTTCAGGGACGATTTTCGCGACAAAAAATTTTTGGCCGAAATTCCCAAATCCGAGGTCTCGTTAACGAGCGGAGGTTTGGTCATTTTCTGAATTTCACATGAAAAAATTTTTTTCTCCAAAATGCACTTTTTCGGCCCATAATCACCGGAATCGTGTTTCTCGAGGTAAAACTAGTCGTTTAAAGGCTTCAGGGACGATTTTCGCGACAAAAAATTTTTGGCCAAAAATCCCAAATTCCGAGGTCTCGTTAACGAGTGGAGGTTTGGTCTTTTTCTGAATTTCACATGAAAAATTTTTTTTCTCCGAATTGCACTTTTTCGGCCCAAAATCACCGGAATCGTGTTTCTCGAGGTAAAACTAGTCGTTTTAAGGCTTCAGGGACGATTTTCGCGACAAAAAATTTTTGGCCAAAAATCCCAAATCCGAGGTCTCGTTAACGAGCGGAGGTTTGGTCATTTTATGAATTTCACATGAAAAAAATTTTTTCTTCGAATTGCACTTTTCCGGCCCAAAATCTCCGGAAACGTGTTTCATGAGGTAAAACTAGTCGTTTTAAGGCTTCAGGGACGATTTTCGCGACAAAAAATTTTTGGCCAAAAATCCCAAATCCGAGGTCTCGTTAACGAGCGGAGGTTTGGTCATTTTATGAATTTCACATGAAAAATTTTTTTTCTTCGAATTGCATCTTTTGGCCCAAAATCTCCGGAAACGTATTTCATGAGGTAAAACTAGTCGTTTTAAGGCTTCAAGGGCTGATTTTGAGACAAAAAATTTTTGGCCAAAAATCCCAAATCCGAGGTCTTGTTAACCAGCGGAGGTTTGGTCATTTTATGAATTTCACATGAAAAAATTTTTTTCTTCAAAACCCACTCTTTCGCCCAAAACGCTTCGTCCTCCATGATTCAGAAATGAAATAAAATTCTTTATTAGTCTGAGTCCTACGCTGAGGTAACCCCACTTTCTTCTCGTTGATCCCCCTTTACTGTGAGTAAATCCCGAAAAGATTATCCGTACAGCGTAACATTGAGACCATTGTTTGTGTAATTTGTATATCATTTATTTTCACATTTTCACAGATTAGTATAACTCTTGTCTTAAAGCTAGCCACGTAAGCCTACAGATAGGTGATTTGCCTCACACTTTGGTTCGCTAAAACTCTGTAACTCTAACAACTCTAATCCTAAAGTGTCGAAAATAAACTCTGCTCTGCTGCTGCAAACAAAACTCTACTCTAAGGTCTTTTGGCTTTTGATTAACATTATCGTGTGCTCTGAAACATCCAGCTCATTTTGATTATGGCGCCTAAAACTACACAACTACAGTCAGAGGGAGGAGTAAAAACAGCAAGTAGAAAATTTAACATTAGATAGAGAGACTAGGAGTAGAAAAGTCGTATCTCTGGAGATCTGAGATCAGTTGAAGTCTTTCGTCTACGAATCGGTCGGTTCTACGGGATCACATTACAGCTAGGTGGGCGGCGGGCTCAGCTTCAGCCCGTTCTTCTGGAGTTCTCGGAGATCCGCAAAAATGGCTTCCGCGGGCCGTGACGTGGACTGCTCGGTCGCCTCCACGCCCACCACCACCTCCTGGAAGTCCGCGTTGAGGCCCGTATTGGAGTCCTCACACGACGACCACCAGTTGGCCGTTTTGCGGGGATAGTGGACGCTCTTCCAGCGCTGGCTACGGGTCGTGTTGCGTCGCACCGGGTTAGACGTTACTTTCTGGGATAGTCGGACACTGCTGAACTGGCTTCCCCGGCGCCCTAATGGTCTCGGAGACGGGCTCGCGCTTGCTACAAGAGGAACGGAAACCGAGCTCGTTAGAATGGAGGGGGATCACGTGGACATGCCAGCAAGAAGATGTGAGAAAATTACATCTAGCTAAAGGTCAACTTTGAGAGTTTGCTAAATTTGTAGTTTATTAGCTTTAAAAAGGATTCTAGTCCTAGTCCTACATTGAGCCCCCATTAATTCAGAATATGTATGAAGACTAAGGCTTTCTATTTATTTCTTTAAATTAATTAATTCATCTGAATGATCCTTAAGAAAAAATTTTTCTCAAATCTTTGCTGTTAGAAAATTTGTCTTTGAGTTTTTGAGGGTGGTAAATTAATTTTTTTCGAAACTTCACAAATTTGGGCAAAACCTTATTTTTTGCAAGTTCATTGAGGCCGTTTATTGTACCCGAAAATATTTAACTATCATGTTAATTTAACTACCTTTTAGCAAGCTACCCATCAGTCAACATTTAGCGAGCACAAAAGCCAATGTTTCTTGCTGGGAGGGGGCGCTTTACGGGATGCAAGAAGAGTAACTAAAACTACGGTACTCGGGTGGAATGCAGGGGCGTTACGGTAGCTACGAGGCAACAACGTGATGGGGTAGTGAAATCTCTATTACTAAATGCAAGTACATACGCTAAGATTGTAGCATAAGTTAATTTTTTGGCGCGACTCCAGCCTAAAGTACACATTAATGCATAATATTACGTGAATGCAGACGAAAGCAAGAATAATAAGAAGAAAAGCGAGTGAACGGGGTGCCTCTGAGCCGCCCTGACCTTGACGGGGCTCTCTTGGAAGCGCCCAATTCGCATAATGGAATTGCCTTCCCGCCCCGTCAATTACTGGCGGATTCACAGACACCCCTGGCATGTGGTTTGGGTCTGGGAGGCGCGAATGACGATATTAAACTAAACAATTTTTGCAACAAAGACGGCGCTCGTCCGGCAGCTCGCGAAAATACCGAATGGAGTGGATGACGACGATGAGAGCAGTAATAATAACAGTAATCATGAGAAGCGTTTGAAGAGTCTTAATGTAATGCTACAAAAACGTTGTTCGTTAGTAACTTTTTCTTTTGCGGTGCTCAAACTACGACGGGGATGGCTAAGATGTGTATCTTCTTGTTGCAGCGGAAGTTTATTCTCCTCTTCGCATCATTTTGCTCGATGTAGTAGGAGGAAGTGTGCACAAGGCGGATAATGTAGAGGTAGGAGCACAGTTTAACCCATTATTGCCCAATAGCAACTAGTTTTAAGGCGACAGTAGGTAGTTTTGGCTAATTTTCAAGACTAAAATCTAGCTAAAAACCTTCATAAGTTCAGAAAAAAATTTCTACCAAAGTTTTTTCTTGGGCAAAATCGGAGGCGCCGAAAAAAGGAGGCTGAAAGATTTTTGGGACCTAAATTAGTTCACCCAAAATCCATAAATCCTATTAAAACTCCAATATTCATGAAAAGAGCGACCCTCTTAGTGACTGAAAAAATACAATAGAACTCCTTTTAGGTCAAAAGTGAGGTTGGAACTCTTCAAAATTTTAGGAGAGGCCAAATCTAGACTGAAAACAGGGCTCTTTGATTTTTTTTCTCCTTATAAATAAAGAAAATAAGCATTTGCTCCTGGGCAACAATGGGTCAAAGTCGCAAAAAGACATAATCTCTCTCTGAATCTTAAATGTAACATAAGCCTCCCTTAAACCGATTTAAAACTTCAAGAAACGAGACTTCGGGAAAAAACTTACGTGTTGTGTTCATGGAGTTGTGTTTCGTAGCTGCGACGATGCCCATCACGACGGCCGCTAGAGATCCGTGGGAGGAAGCCGGGCGCGTCAAGGACGGAGACACGGGACTCACGGGTTGCGGAATGCCAGCGGGCATAAACTCTGGCGACGTGATCTGTGACGTGCCCTTCTCGTAGACAAAGAACGTCTTCATCACACCTTTGCCCTTCACAGGAATCTCCCCACGGCTCTGGAAAATATTTATGCTTTGAAATGCGATATGCTTGTGACTACAGAGACGTAGCTGGGTTTCTCAACAGAAGGACTGACTTTGCATTTTTTTAAAGGCCTCTCAACCCCTTTAGGAGTACTTGATCTTAAACTAGCAGAGTCTGGACCCCTTATTTCAAGAGATGAGGGTCGAATTGTGGCTTTTATTGGCTAGGAAAATCAAGACCAAGACTCAAAAATTGTTTATCTTGGTAAAAAATGAAGCTTTTAAAAATTCCCAATACCATCCCCGCCTCTGGGTACGCCTCTGAGCCCGAGAAAAGTTGCACTTACGGTACAGACGTATCCTTTCCGCTGCAGCAGCATCGCCGTGTAGTCAGGTACCTGGATCTTCCACGCCTCCCCGGTCGAGTTCATCCGAGAGGCCGTGTTGACAGTATCACCCCAGATGTCGAAAACGGGCTTGCTGGCGCCAATCACGCCGCTCACGAGAGGCCCACAGCTGATTCCCACCTTCAGGTGGAAGTTGTTGAAGGCGTCCCGGTTCACTTCCCTCAGCTTCTGCCGCATGGCGAAGGCAAACTCGACGAGGTCGCAGATGGCGTCCTCCTCCGTGTCCTCCGGGTTCGCCTTGATCTCGGGACAGAGTCCACTCGCCGCCATGTAGCAGGCTCCGATGGTCTTGATCTTCTCCACCGTCACGAAGCGCGGGTCCTCGAGGAGGCCGTCGAAGTCGCAAATGATCTCGTTCAGGACTCGGATGCAGGCTTTGCCGTTCTCGATGTCCTCGGAGTAGAAGTCCTTGAAAGAAACTTAGATTGAAAATTTCTGGACACAAAGTCTTAAGAGAGAAGAAAGTCTTAAGTTTCTCGAGGAAAAAGTGTCTTGAGTTTCTCGAAATTAGTCTCGAGCTCCTCAAGAAAAAATTTTCGAAAAGAAAAAGTCTCGAGAAAAAATTCGAGAAAAAGCTTTCATTTCGCTAAACCCTACCTGGAAGTTCGAGATGCTGGCGAACATCACGCCGCACACCTTGTGCGTGTTGGAGTACAGGTCCTCCGACGTGATGGTGTCCATGTTGTACAGGTAGCGCTCCGCCACGTGGTCCGGGAGGATGTTCTTAATCAGCAGGTCATTCAGCTCACGATTCGATTTCATATTCTTCAGCTCCTTCTCGGCCTTTGCCTTCCAAATGAAGTCCAGCCTTGCTGTGACCTCGACGAGTCTCGCGTGGTAGATCACCATAACGAGGAAGGTGCCGAGCAGCACGAGCATCTGGGCCGACAGAGGCATGCCCAGACACGCTATCTGCATGCGGGTCTGCAGCTGATTGAAGGGCTCGGGCACCACGACGAGGATGAGCACCGCGAAGATGCCCACCATGGACGAGGCCATGATGAACTTGACGAGATAGTAGAGCTTGAGGGCGGCCGCGAGAGCTATCAAGCACAGGACCCAGCTGAAGACGATGTATTCGGGGTGCAGGCACTGCCCGTCTTGAGTATCCTTGAACGGCGACGGCATGTCGGTGGTGCTGTCAACGGGGTTCTTCGTGTCCTCCGGGATCATGTTCAGCAGCCTGGCCTCGAAGGTGGTGTTGGGGGCTATCACAGAAGGGGTTTGGGAACCGGGAGTCGAGAAGTCGCACAGAACGAGACCCAGGGCGCTCGCAATTGACATCAGGATGATAACGCTGCAGACGAAAAGCGTCCGTCGCCGGCGGTGATGGATGAGGAGAGACGAGTTCTTGCGCAAGAAGGCCGGAAGAACTGCAAGGGAATGAGTCAGCGACACAGAAGCCTCGTTTGTCCGGGCGAATTGCTCATTTTACGTCCCCATGGCGGCAATTAAATGCAGGTGCAATTTTGCTCGTCGTTAAACAGTTAATTGCCTAATTAAACGACCATTTAAGAAGTCTTTTGTGGAGACTCGTGTGTCTTGGGCGAAAGTAAGTCACTTTTGAATGATTCAGGAGCTATTTTTAAGGTTGATTCTACTATCTTAGCTTGTCCTCGTAAAAAATTGTCTTCTTGGGCTTAGTGGACTGTTATTTTAGCAAGAAAAGGACGTAATCATACTGTCTAAAATTTTTCGTTGACAAGCTTTAGAGAATACACTTCAAAATATCAAAATTTAAGTCAGTATAAAAATTTCAAAATTGTTTGAAAACAAAGGAATTGAATCTAAAAATTGTCATCAAGGTCATCAAGTCATCAATTAAATTTACGAAAAATTATTTTAAAAAATCTGATGACTCTTTTTCTTGGAGGCTCCTATTTAGCCATATAACGTTTTTAATTAACTCTTTAAGACTTAATTCCTTGAAAATCCAAGAGGAACATAAATTTCAAAAATGATTAAAATTGGTTAAATTTTTCTTGGACAAGCTGTAAAATTCATTCTCAATTGCAGAGAGAGAAAAATGCACCTGGAAAACCAGGAGGTTTTCCGACCAATTTATCTTGAAAGGAAAAATGCCGACCCCATTCCGGGTCATGAACTGAGGCAGTAAACAAGCAATTCACCCGTCCGTTGAATGTATCACAAGTCTCACGCGGACTCCCACTTACATTCATACTCCTCGGCCATCACGAGGAGGAAGAGAAACGCGAGGACGGCCGAAGTGATGCCCAGCGAAAGTCCGTGCCACTCGCAGTCCCGGATGATGACGACCTGGCAGATGGTAATGAAGAGCCACATGCCAAAGACGCACAGCATATTGGAGCGGAACATGTCCTCTCGCAGCTGGCAGAAATTCACCTCCTGCTCCGTCTCCTTGAACCGCAGAGTCCAGGCATTCAAGTACTCGTTCCGCATGTGCTTGTTGGAGTTGATTTGGATGTCTTGGTCAATTAACTCATCAATCTGCGGAGGTCAGCGTGTGCTCTCGTTAATGGCAGTGTCTAATCTTGCAAATTGCATGGACGTGATAAGACTAGAATGGCACCCAACTCGCCCAAATGGCAGCCGTTACTCGTGCCATAGATTATTCATGGAAATCGCACATTCAAATTGGAGCTCGGAGACGGGGATTGCTGGGTATTACGCTGAATATTGCATATGTGGGTGCCTCCTAATGGGAGGTCAATGGGAATCAGAGTGGGACGTGAGGAGAACCCTCGCGAGGAAAAATAATGAGTCTCGGGTGATTAGACGCGTGCTGAAGGTCACTTTGGAGAGCAGAAACTCTCAGGTGAAATCGGCTGATCAAACAGAGTTCATTGGCTCATTCGCGATTGGCACGAAAGCTCTAATCAGGTGCGGCTGGCTTATCACTGAGCAGTTCCGGTGTTTATTTGTGGCGGCGGTTTCTAAGAGCCGGAATAGCTCAGTTGGGAGAGCGTTAGACTGAAGATCTAAAGGTCACCGGTTCGATCCCGGTTTTCGGCATTTTTGCCAATCCGACTTTTTAGCTCTTCTGGGTGTTGGGAGTACGGGTTAACCCATTTTGGCCCGTGGGTAAATTTTCTAAAAATCTTTTTTGGGGTGACTTAAATTCAGAATTTCTCAAAGCTTAAAATAATTTTGGCTATTTTTTCAGCACCAAAAAATCCCAGACAAGTTTTCAGTAATTCATTTCTTTTAGGAAAATTCCAGAACTGATTTTGGATAGTGGATGGTTATTGAAATTACAAATTTTTAGTAAAAAAATTAATTTTTTAAGTTATTTAAGCCGATAAAAAGCCATTCAATTCAGGAAAAATATTTTTGAAGCTTTTAATTTAGCTAATTTTTTTCGAAAAACCACCAAAAATGAAGTGAAATGCTCTCCTCGATTTTTGCTGCAAAGATTCACAGGAAAAATCCGGCAGTCGATGAAGAAAAATTGAGTTTTCAGGTCAATTACTTCCTCCCACCGCGATTTAGGGGATTAATTCACGTATCAAGAACAGAAGAAGCACTAATTCCCTTCAATATTTCACTGAATTGGGTTATTTGATGCCCATTCATCCTTCCGCCTCCAGCGCCAACGCGCCAAGAAACCTAATTAGCACATTATTTTGCTTCTCATACGTCCGTGAGCCGGACAAATAGCAGAACACGGGCTGATTATGTAGATCACGAGGATGACTGGGAGGGAAAATACACAAACAACCACAAAAATAACACCAGGAGTCTTACCTCCTCTTCGTGAGACGAGACGTCGGCATGTGAGTTGCTGCTGGCCACGTCGGGGCTCTTGTGAAGCTGCAACGAGAGAGACACGCGATGAGCGGAACCACACACGGGGGAATTTACGACCTACATTCTTAAATGGAATTTCCGGCGTCCAATCCGTCGCCGGCTCCTCGTCGTGCTCGTTGATAATTGACTTCGAAATGCGCTTCAGCAGCTGGTGACTGGGGTGACCATTGTGGGCGGGTGCTGCGGGTGTCGACGGACTCGTTACCGGCTCGGAAGTGGCAGTCGTTGATTTGGGGTCGACAAACCGCTGCATCCTTTCCGGCTCCTCTCGGGAGAACATGATGGCTTGACGCTGGCTTCGAGGTCTCCTCAGCGGCTTGTTTGACTTGATGAGGAACGTCTTGATGTTCATCATCTTCAGGTGACTGTCACGACTCCCTCCGTTCCCCTCCTCCACCTCGTAAGCCTTGTTCAGCCAGTTCAGCGTGGCCTCTGGAAAAGGACCAAAGCTTGAGTTTTTCAAAACATGATTTTTTGGATTTTTTTTTGCAAATTATTCAGGCAAATCTCAATGAAAATTATCTCTTAACATAAAAATTTTCTTAAAAATAAAATGAAATTGGTTCTCGAATTTTTGGTAGCTCTATCTTGTTCTCTGGATGTGTAGAAGAACCTAGTCTCCAGTAGCCGCACTTACCTGAAATGTGAACTCGGCCCGGAATGCCGCCCGACTCCATGTGGTTGGCTATTATTACGTCGTTGGACCACACGTCAAAGTGCCATTTCTTGTCGCCCAGCACCCCACACATCACAGAGCCAGTATGGATGCCGATTCGCATGTTCAGGTCGTTCTGCAAGAGGACGACAAGGTGAGTCTTGAATTTCGTTCCTGGGAAACACTGCGGCTTTGTTGTGGCAGAGACAATTTGGGAGTGCCAAGCGAAACTATAGGGAGGGGAGAGGGCCTAGAAAGCTCGGTGGCAACTCACTTGGGTCCGGTGGCGGAACTTGGGGAAAGAAACGACGTTAAAAGGGGGCAGTTTAAAAATTTAGATTTTGGCTTCAAACTGGTCAACTTTTGAGGAATACATTCATAGAGTTGAGTATAGAGGGGTAACGAATTTTTGGAGAACCGACAAAATGTGTTTCCCATCTATACTCAACTCTACGGACAAATTACTCACCACTTGCGTCCTCTCCCTAACGTCCCTGATGGCCTCAATCATGTGAAGCCCAGTCTCCACGGAGCAAATGGCGTGATCCGACCTCGGCTTGAAGGTCTCCTGGTCGAACATGGAGATGCAGTAGTAGCAGTCCCCCAGGAGCTTGATACGAAGGCAGTTGTTGTCCTGAAAGGCGGCTCTCAGACTTGATTTTGGCACGAAAAGGTTGACTCACCTCGGCAATTTGGTCGAAGCGACCGAAGAGGTTGTTGAGAATCAGCACGAGCTCCTCGGCCGAGGTCTTGCTCGCGAGCTCCGTGAACCCCTTGATGTCGGCAAAGAGGATGCTGACGTTGTTCATGGGGTAGATGTAAAGCTTCTTGAACTGCGTCTCTGCCGGGTGCATCTCATCCGGGTTCTTGTACATCTCCTTGCGGATATCATTGTTGACGAATGTTGGGAGGACTGAGGAGAGGGGGAAAATGAGTTCTCGTAAAAGAAAACGGGGACATTTTTTTCTCTTCCCCAGTAATGCTCTTAAGCTCTAGGGCGACGTTCCCTGGGCTCGGAAATCGCGTAAAATTTTCCACCCGATCGATTTTCATCGATTCGCGTACTGCAATCCTTTCAGTTTCCCATCGACTCCCCCCCTTGTTGCTCACTTCTCAAGCTCCCGTATTCGTTTCCACTTAATCTGCTCTCCGCATCCCAGCATGAAGATTGAAAGACACTTTTAGACTTGCACGTTCAGCAGCAGACAAAGTTTCGCTCATCGAACATTGAAAATTTTCTCTGCATGAATGGAAACATGTGTCTGCGATGTTTTTCCTTCAAATTTATTTACCCATCTGTTCCGAGATGCTCGTTGCGACCTTGTGAGTGCAGCAGAGTGCAATTAAAGGAGAACCAGCTAATCTGCTTGCCATTTAAATTTTAAATACGAGCCTGCACTTTGTAATTATGACAGACATCTGCATCGCGTTTCGTTGAGATGTAAATCTGCGAAACGTTGAGGTGATGGAAGGCACGAGATCCTATTTGCGGGATAGCGCTATTTTATGCCATCAAAAATGAAGACTTTATATCACCGCCAGAGGCGTAGGATTTGAAACAGGGGGTGGGGGAGCTTTTGGGGTTTTAAGAGGAAATCCTGAAATGTGGACCTTTTTACCGTAGTCGACTAATCGAGAGCCTAACAATCAGAAAAAAGAATGACAATTTTTTAGTCTCTTGAGTCCATAAAATTGAGCTCCCTTGTTGGCTAATTTAAATCTCAAAAAGTATAAAAAATATTTGCTAAAATTAATGGGTTGATGACTAAGAATTGCAGTTCAATGAGAAGGGTAAGTCTTCAAATCTAACTCAAAATATCTCTGAAGGTCTAAACCTCCCTTAGGCTCCTTTTCCTACGCCTCTGATTACAGCGAAATACAAAATTGAATTTTAACGTCATTTTAAGCCTCAGTTGGCGCACCGACGAGTCTTATTGGGGATTAAATTTCTCAGGAGAGCTCGATTATGGCATCATTTCAAAGGGTTCAGCTCGGGGAATTCAAATCAGAACGCGAACGAGCCAAGTCAGACGGCTTTGCGAGGGGCTTTGGAGCAAAAATACTCAAAACGAGCTAACATTCTTTGATCAGCTCGCAGAATCGCGGGAAAATGCGTTATTTCACGTGAGCAGGAGCCCGAAAAGTCTTCCACTTACTTGAATCCAGCAGTCGTCTCGTGCGCTCGTACTCCATCTGCGACTCCTTCTTGTGCTCCATGGCCTTGTGCGTCTCAATAAATGCCAGTCGCTGCGCCCGATCCGTCAGATACTTTGTGTACATCCCGGAGAAATTAACGGCTCCGTAGAGAATTAGATTGGCACACGATTGTCTCCACACGCAAGAAGAGTCCTGTGTAAGTAAGTCATTGAGGCAAATTGAGGAATAAATGGTAGTAGCTCACCTTGTGATCCAGGACGCTCGCCAGGCTGGTGACGAAAAGGTGGCAGAGAGACGAAGTAATGCCAGCAATCACACACCATTTCAAGGGCAGCGGGAGCATCGCGTACGGGACGAAAACTATGAACAGGACGTACCAAACGAGGTACTCTCGGGCAGCGAAGCCCAACCCGGACCCAACGAAGCCTGAAATTTGAGACCGTTATGCAGCTTCCTACAAAGGAGTGCTCGAAAGGGAAGGCGAAAACATTTTTGCGGTTTGCAGTGCCTTTCCGAGCATGAAATTTGTCAAAACGAGCTTTTAGCTGGACAACTGAGCCTTCACTTTTTAAAATGAATTCTTTCTTTCCTTCTTTTAGTAAAAAATATTCAGGGTTCAGCAAAGTATTTTCTATGAACTTTGAACAAAAAAAACAGTTAAAAGTAGTAATTGGACAAAGGAAAAGTTAGAGCTCAAAATCAGAGGTCATCTTTTCCCAAGAAGGTAGTTCTTTAGGTGGTGAAGTTATGATTAATTTAAGAGTCTCACGAGACCTTTCTTTAGATTAGGTAAATTCCCTCTAACCTAGTTTGAGAACCCCGACTCAGCACGTGGGCCCCTGAGTGCCAATTACCAAAATAATACCTTGCAAATTCAGCAGCAGCCACGTGCAGGTGCTCGCCCAATGTAGGTAATTGTTGGCGAAACATTTCCACAGCCCCAACATGCAGATACCCAAATTAGCAATGATGCAACTGATGGACCATGTGATACCGTCCGGTGGGACAGCCTGCAAAGTAGCCCCAACTTAGTTCACCCCATTTGCATGCTACAATGAACAGCTACAATAAACTCACCTCGTTGGCGTCGTCCCGAATCATCACATTGATTACGGCCAGAATAATTTTGAGCGTCAGATCCACGACATTCACTATAATGAGCGACTTTTGGCGTTGCCGGTGCGTGTATGTCAGGTAGGACTTTTCCAGGGACGGCTGCTTGAATAAATTTGTCATCGACGGACACAGGATGCCCCGAACCACCTTTCCTCGCTTGAATGCAGCATACGTTCCGTTGCACAGACGTTCCGGCGAGCCCGGGCTGTCGAGCGGCTGTTTGCTGTTTGGTGAGTCTGCAAACGCTGTGAGTGGAATTTAAATTAGGAGGCTCTTCAAACTATGTTCAGCGTAATTGCAATATCGGGAGAGTGGAGAGTTTTTGAAATGCAGTTGACTAGATTTTTTGAGTGCCTGCAACCCTGATTGAACTGTTTGTAAAGAGTTTCAGTGAATGTTTGTTATTTGAGGGCGTTTGTTGTATGTAGCCGGATTGCAATTTCGTAAATTTGGGGCTTGTTAAACATACTTTTAGTCCAAAACGTGACCAATAACTTTTGTACAAGCTGTCTGCCCTTTTAAAGTCGTCCTGGATACGGGCAAAACTCTTTAAAGTCATTAAGGCCATTTGGCTGAAAGTTACAGGATTTTTTAAACGATGAAGTTTGCCATTCTTGGGCCCAAAAATAGCTGTATTCTACCAGCCATGAAAGAGATTTTCCGGGAAACAAATTGAACAATCCCATCAAGCGAACTTTCAGTTTACAGCCTAAAACTGTCAAACTAGACACGAGTTCCTGGCCTGAAAACAAAGTAAACAAAAGGCATAGACAAAGTTGCTGATCCTCCCATTCTTATTCTGGCCAGAGAATCAGAGTTTCACCCTCTGTGTGGTCCGAAATCTAATTCAAATAGACTTTTCAGATGTCTGCATTTCATTACAGCGATAATCAGCGTCTGCCACACACAGTTTATCACGCGGTCATGCAAACCACACATTCGTATCTAGATGAAACTAAACACAAAAATAATTGTTTGCTGGCGCGTAAAAACAATACAAGCATCTGTGGGTGGCAAATCGATACACTCGTTATCGCCCCGCAATCTTATCGGGAAAGCAAGAGCAAATAGTCGTGCGATGATTTCCCGATGCCGCACATCGATCCATCTTACCCTGGTCAAGATTGCTCGATTTGTCGCCAAAACTCGAGACGCTTCGCTGGTGGCACTTGCCTCGGTCCCCCGGCAGTCGCGGGGTCTTTGTCATGTCCTCGTCGCACACCTCGAAACCGCTGTCGGACAGGTTGTCGTGCTCCACGTGATGGCTCTTGTTCACAACTCCCGTGTGATTGTCATTGTGATGCTGAATTGTCAGGCTGAAGTTAGAGCTTTGCTTGCTCTCGCTCGTTGTGTTTTCTCCCGCCACCAGTCGATCCATTTGGTCGCTGGTCACATTCACCTCTCCTTTATACCTGCAATTGGGGAAAAATGAACCTTTAGAGGGGCTATCTCCGTCACTACAACAAACCAAAACTTCTCGCTCACTTTTCGAGCATGAAAACTCATATTTCGATTTTCATATGAACTCCACATCAGGGGGTCGAAACTGAAAATTAGTTTTCATGCTCGAAGCGCCCACTCTTCTGGCCACACATGACAATATGCAAAATCCACAAGAGGTTTGAATTTTAAACAAACAGACGGACAGACAAAATTTACTTTTTTTTTATTCATCAGACTTTATTTTGAAATTCCCATGAATGTTTAAATTCGAAATAGTGGCTCTATTTTGTAAATTTAAATCACCACAAATGGGAGGAAAAACAGATAAATAACACCGGTTTACGAAAAATCAATGCTCGCTCGCTATTTGTGTTTACTCGGTCCTCAATCGCGTGCAAAATGTCCTGACTCAGAGCTCTAGCCATCCTTTGGGAAATCCAATCAAACACTGCCTCCGAAGTACAAAGCAAATTTTCCGCAAATTTCATTCTAAACCATAACAATCGATTTAACTTTCGAATATCGTGTTTGTTGTGTTCCGATGGTGCAGGAGACATCTCAGGTAACAGGCCGGGGTAGACCGCAGGATATGATTAAAGTGATGTCACCTGCAACTCGGAGTGACCCCCAAATTAATTTCGACAAGCTTGTTGTGAGGCCAGGACTTGTGGAACCAACGTGATGAATGAGGGGCTGCTTCGCAAGGGCGAGCGTCTGGCACTTTGTAAAGCCTAAAGGCCACGTTTTGAAGCTTGCAAACGTACGAGTTTGCCACATGTTGGCTGCTCAAAGCAAACCTCGTTTCCAAGTTGCGAAAGAAAACTTTGCTGGAAAGTTCATGTTCGACGTAATTGAATGCATTGAAAGCAAATGTCAGCAAAATCAAAAGAAAAGTTAAAAATTTACTCGTTCAAGTCTGGCAACTTTTGAGCTCCAGAAAACTCGGAAATAGTTCTTTTGAGCTCCCAGAAAGTAGGGAAAAGCCTCTTAGTTAATGGAAAAGTCGAATTTCACTCCACCTTCGAGGTAAATCGGCGAAAAATGTTCCATTATCCCGAGAAATAATCCCGAGCCTCTTTCTGGCAGCTTTCCACCACTTCCGAGCGTCCCCACCGTATTAAGATTTATAAGGAGGGTGCAAATGGGCTCTTAAGGCCGTAATTAAATTACTTTCTCCTCCGTCCGACGTTTCTGCTCCACACATAATGAAAAATAATGTCACTTCTGACCCTTTCCTGCCGCTCAGCGGCTCTCCACGGACACCAAAAACACTTGCAGTCTGCGGAAAATTTATTGCAATATGCTAATTCTTGTTTAATCGTAAACTTTTGCCAACTTTGCAGTTTTCACCCCCACAGCCAACTCGCTACTGCTCGCGAACGCGAGCCCAAATACCGAACGTGGCTTATCTTATCGCGAAAACGGCTCGGTGGTGAGCGATTTCTGAGTGGAAAATGTATGAGTGCACACGGGAAAACTTGCAACGGACGCCATGGAAACCTTTGATGGGGCGCCCCATGTAAGCAAGCGCTACTTAACGTGCAACAGCGCTGAACTTGTTTAATTTTTTCATTATCTGGCTGTATGCGATTCCGAGTATTCATTCCGACATCCGCCACAGGCAGAAGAGAGAGGGTAATGAAAAATTATAACGTCTCTTAGCCACGGCTCAGATCCTCCCTCAAGATGGTGGCTCAAAGAGCTGCCTAGATTTCGTCAGAGAACCGCTCAAGCGTTGCTTCATAATGAATATTATGAGCTCTACGACAGCATGATCCGGATTTACTTCGCTACAATGTTTATGCAAATGCTCAGAAGCAAGTTATTAGGGCAGATTTGCAGGACTTAGCACTTGTAGCTCTTAAAAGCCCATTTGTTTCACTCTGCTGGGATGCAAAGGGGTCCTTGGCTTTCAGAACTGAGATAGACTTACGAGACTGTGCTTTATTTACGGCGCTTGGGACTGGCATGTGGTAGATGAAGGAGTTTTCCCAATCAACAGAAGCCCCAGAACATCCAAAAACCAATTTGCACCAGCAAATCTGAGGGATCCGGATTGCTTTCAGCATATTTCCCATTGCTGGCATCTCCGTCCTGACTGCTGGGAGTAATTAGAATGTATCCATTCTGGGACGGGAGCCATTGCTTTTATTGGGGCAGATTTTGCGACACAGCGACATCTTTATTCCGAGTTTTCCGACAAAATTGCTCGAAATCAGCCATTTCCTAAGAAAAAATAGCATTTTTCACTCAGTTTAAAATTAGTCTCTAAGGAAACCCCTCCAATAAAGCTTAAAGGTCCGCTCCTGCCAACATTAAATAACACGATGTCACCGGCAACGTCGTCGTCTTACGCAATTTGCTCTTTGTCTCGTCTTACGCTGCCCCAGAGAGCGCTTTGGGTTATTTGTTCGGCCGAATGTCCTGGGAGCTCCGTTGTTTTGTCTCCCAGTTCGCTTTGTCTCGACAGCCACAGGTATTTCTTCCGGCACGGCCCCGAATTCCAGCTTCAAACACGCCACTTGAGCTCCAACGACCTAATTTGAGTCCACTCCAAGTACATTCAATTACATCGTCTAAGTGATGTTGAATTTAATTTCGCAGAGATATTTATTTTCACTCTCTCTCTGCTTGCTTTCCCTCCCGTCCGCCCGGCCCTTATTGAATTAGCGCGAGACGTGTCTCTCGAACTCTTGTGCGCCGCCCAAAACGTGATTCCACCTCCGATTTCTTCCGGAGCTCTCCCAAGTGTTTGCTCTACCAACACGGAAGAATTCAAGTTCACTTCCGGCCCGTTCGACGAAATCCGAGCCAACGTGTGTGTAGTTGCAACATGGGTGCATCTAATTGACCCCATTTCCCCCCATTGCACACTTACTTTATTGACATTCAAACCTCTAAAGTTCCCTTCCGTAATCGAGCGAGAGCAATCCTACCCGGGAGCTTGGAGTGGCACCAAATGAACTGTGAATAATTTGTTTGAAGCACACATACACGCCATATTATGCATCCTTATCTCATTTTCCCATCGTTTGCGGAATAGCCAGCTACCTCGGGCCTGCAACGGAACGTGAAAATCGATACTTTTTGCACATTCGATTTCTGAGTCGAAGACAGACCGCAAAAGCGTGTGGGGGCCTCCGTCTCGTCAGCTGACTGACGGACAGGCAGGGCACTCTTTTAGTCGAGGGGGAAAGATGCAAAGTAAGTCGGCGAAGCGAGCCGGTTTATTTTCGTGCCTGCAAGCAACAAGGAGGCGAAGAAAGCTTTAAATATAGACATCGCTGAGTGACCTAAAAATCGTGCGCTATTTGGTGAAGAGCGGAATGAAAATACCCACTCAAAGCGGTGCAAAGTGTTGTTCACCACGAGTAAACGCGTGGTGGAGTGGCAGCCTGGAAAATGTATTTTATGCAAGAGACGAGGCGCGAGTCGTTTGAATGCTTTTTGAGCTCACTTTGGAGCAGATTTATTTAGATCATTTTAGATCATTTTCTCAGGCCTCAGATTATTTTGGCTATTTTCTAGAGCTTTTAAATAAAATACTTCCTACTCCTGTTAGAGGACCCTTCGTAGCAAAAATGGGACGGAAAGACCCCCATCCTAAATCTCCCGGCTTTCTTTTAGAAAATTTAGGGAAATCCAAAGCGCAAATAGGCATTATTTTCAGAGCACAGGAGCCTTTTGAAATAAAAACAACAAAAATTTTCTCTCTTTACAAAAATCAGGGGCTCGAACATCCAAAGCTGGTGAGGTATTGAGGGGTCAAAATAAACTCTATTAAATGAGTATGGGAAATTACCTCCTGAGTCTTACGTTTTGGAACATTTTCGCCCTATAGAAGAACTAACAGACGGATGGTCATATTGACTAAAAATAGGCACGAAATAAGTTTTTTCCTTAGCAGCTCTGAACACAATGTCGGCTGCACTCTCCGGCCCTGAAGCCCCATTGTTGAATTATAAACCATTATAAGCCAGACTTTTCCACACAGACTGGCCGTTCGAAAGGTTTACATGGCGAGCCGACGTGCAATTAAAATACTTTAATCACTTTTCCATGGTAACCTCCCAGCCAATTACCTTGCTTTTCCTCATTCACTACCCCACTGATAAGCCTCCCGATAGCAGTTTCCATTATAACCCTGCAGAGACAGGCGCATCAAAGGTCGAGGCTAGACACGAGTTTCTATTTCCACCACTCACGTGCCCCTGAAATCCACCTCAGATCACTTGTGGGGCTTCGGAAAATCCAAGGAAATCAATGTTTTCACGATTCACCGTCACGTTACTTTGCCATTCCCGGCATTTTTGCACGCTGGGTCGCACTGTGACGCAGAATGGCACTAAACCCTTCGTTTTCGCCGAAACTTAGTTTTCATTGGAACCCTGGGCCCATAAAAACGGAACCGAAATTTCCCCATCAACCGTTCCAAATTGAATAAAAATGTAATATTTTGCGCAATTTGCCGGCTCGAGGCTCGGGTAGCTGGACGATGGACGATGGAGCTACGGCTTGCAAATTTAATTCTGCATTGCTCAACATTTCCCTTAACATCGACCCGAAAGTTGTACCACAAGCAGCAGCTACAACCTCAGGGATATGTTGCCTAGAGCTAGCTGGCTTTACATGTTGACTTTTAGTTCTCAGGACTCAGGTTCCAGCTCTGAGGTCATTCAAAGAAAATTTTTTCCGAAAAATAAAATTCAAGGTTTTCTGGGAAAATTCTAACACTTTCTCGTAAGAACCTCTTGTACGCTGGACGAACTTTTGAATCAGGTACGTCAGAAAACCTTGGGCTCGTTCACATGAATCGACTTCCTTCTGTAACGAGATGTAACATGAAATTTAACGTGACTTGTGTCGTCTTTCACGTAACAGCAGACCTCAAACCCTAAATCGGGACGTAATATGTGAACAAACCACAGGAGAAAGATGGAAATCAGTAAAACAGCCACCATGTGACACAGGATATGAAGTCCTGCGTGGGATTGGAAAATGTTTCAGAGAAAAATTAAGGTTTTCCCGAGAGTTTTCAATTTTTTTCGAGAATTTTCAATTTCATCCCCACTCTAGTCCAAGATTCCCTGCTCCTTCCGTGAAATCCCACTTATACGCGTCGTTGTCACTCATCCTCGTCGACTAAACGATCCCCGGAGCACCCTCGAAACGACTCCGTTCGGTGTCTTTTATTTTTCACTCGTCGCGAAAATGACAGAGCGCGAAAAAGCTCATTGAAGCGCCTAATTACGCACGTCACGTGCTCCGTTTGTCAGGCCCTGTCCCCAAACCGGAGACGCGGGAAGGAAGAAAAGTGAGCAAAAGGAAAGTAAGTCAATTTGGAGGTGCCTCAAATGGAGCAAGGGGAAATGAAAATTACGTACACCTGAAAAAGTGCGCTCGCAGGTGGGAAGGAGTTTCCTGCAAAACTGCCATTATTGCGAGACAAAAGTAGCAATTACTCCGTGAATCTGCCCTTAATTGCGTTTCCAGGCCGGAAAATGAAACGAATGCAGTTACGTGACGCTTTCATTGAACCCGAGAAGTCTGTAATGAGGGCTTTTCGTGTCTTCCTTTGACTCTCATCCAAGACGCTCATCAGAAGAATTGTTGCCCAACGACCAGCTGCTCTGCTCATCTCGATTCAGCTTGAGTGGAGGCAGAAATTCTATTCCACGTGCCTGTCAAAAAGGCTTTCATAATTTTCTCATCAGTCACAGGAGGCTCAGGCGACTTTTCAGGCTTCAAAGCCCGGGATAATTGCATGACTAGGGGCGGCTCATTGCTATTCGAGGACGGTCTTGGAGCCCAATTTCAAGGTAGAGGAGATACAGCTCGAAACTGGCTTTTTTTTCCACACATGTGACCACCCTTTATTTCGGTCAACTCACAAGGACAGTTTGGGAATCGGACATTTCGCATTCCAGTCCCTCTGTAGTGGACTCGGACAGGCGGATAAAACATTTAAGTACTTACCGCAACGCTACTTTCTCTATGTCTTCATCCATGTCCGCCATTGTCTCTCCCTCCTCTCTCCGATTATCCAGCCGCTTCAATTAATTTTGCGGCACTTGGTTCTTTTGTAGTTTCTGCACGAAATCGCTGCTTACACAATATTGCTCTTGCTTCTCTCGTCTTTTCACCGACTTTGGATGGATGGAGCGTACGAAAGTTTTTCTCCTCTTCAAACTATAATAAACGGGTTGTTTCGCAGGTCTTCATGGTCATTGTGGTACCTCCAATGTTCACTGGCTGGTTGCAGCCAACCTATGGGAGGAAGATAAATTTACTCAGCAAAAGCAAAAAGACTGGGAAATTTCGTTAAAGTTGGGAAATTGCTTCAGAGCACTTGCTTCATATTCTCGAGTCTATGGTGGAGTTCGCTTTAAGTCCAGAAGAGCAGGAGAAGAAGGAATTTGAGTACGAAAGTTGCTTTGAACTTTTTCCTAGAAGGCTCAAATTATTATTTCGACCTTGAGAGTATCTTAGCGTCCGTTCTACGACGACTGACTAGAACGAAAATTCTGGCCTCGCGTACAGACTTGAGTCTGTCCACAATCTGTCCGCTCCACACTGACCCCGGACAGACTTATTCACACTGGGTAGTATCAATTTCCAGTAGACGGGAAGCTTCCGGTTTTCGGAGCAGCGAAATTTCTATGGAATTAATAAATTGCGTTTCTGCTGAAACTATTGGTGATGATAACTGATTCCCCCAAATCGGTTCGCAAACATCAAACACGATTCATCGGACCTGTTGAAAGGGGATTAAATTTGAGTTCTCCTCCAACTCTCATATGAGGCTTTGTGCATTAGACTTCACGATAACAGCTGAAAGGCAGGATTGTAGCAATCACCTGTGAATTGTGATGCATGTGAGGTTGATGTGGCAGATCGAGCGGTTGTTTAATGGGGAGGGTAATGAAATGAGACGCAGATACCGGCTTCGAAATGAGACAAGTGCACCGTTTGCGAAGCTTTTAGCACACGATTCCCGCAAATCACACAACAGCTTGAGATTTCTCGGGATGCGGATTGCGAGGCGTGAATTATAAAGGAAACATGAATAACGCATTTGAATACGAACCTATGAATGGCGACAGGCTGATATTTCCTTTTCAGCTCTTCGTCGATGTCGACGTCTTTGTGATGGAGCACGTTGTTGGAGCTGGGGCTGCTGCAACATTCATAAAAGCCAATGACATGGCTTATTCAGCACAAAACAACGCAGCTATGGCGGGCGCAAAAATGAAAATATGTTTCAGCATAACCTTTGCTCCCCCTCCTTGTTTTTCGCTCTTTCCCACACACTCTTCTCCCCCTTTTTCCCACCCAAACTACACACAATAGTGTCTGCAGTCTCCCGTTCTGGCGATAAATGTTGATGGCTACGACACAGCGTTAACAGTTTGCAGCGCGCGTTATCTGGTGCTCGAGCGTAGTTAAAGTAAAAACGCGGGAAATCCGATGGAACACTGAAATGGGAGAAGAATTTTTTGTTTAATGGCGTCTCTTTGGTACGTGGAAACGCATAGTTTTTAGGGCTTACGAAGAGTATCGAATAACTTTTTTCGTAAGCAGGAAATCGTGCACGAAATATTTCATTAACAGGAGAATTTTTTGGAACGTTTTTGTCTACAAAAATATTACTGCTTTAAAAGACCCTTCAAGAGCCTTCAAGGGTCTTTCGAGTTTTTTCAGAGAAAGGCAAAGGTTTGCGAAGATCCAACAAAGACAGTTTTTCCGAGACCTAGAATTTCAAAGTGCATCATGTAGCTGACTGCATTGGAAAATTGCGTCCAGGAATGTCTCTGACGTGTCTCTCAGGTAGCACACAGTGAGAAATCCTGTATCGAAGTAAGTCAAGTTCACCAGCTCTTTGAAATACGAGCCTTGTTATCTTTCATGAATTCTTTTGCTATAAATATCCTGAGTCTACTTGAGCAGAAAACTTCTGATTACATTCTTGACACACGCTTTCGAATTCCGACAATCGATCTTGTTCGCCTTAATACTGCCGTTCTCTAAATGGCCTCCCTAGAAGTCCTCGAAGGCTCTTACCTTGAGGGGATTTTTCCAGAACTTAAAAAGGTTCTTCCAAAAGACCTTCAGAGAAAAATTACGAGTGGTCCTAAAAAGTTCTCCAGCTCTACTATAATTTGATGAAGCCATCGAATAAGGACACCATGCAAATTCGGGGGCAATAGCACTTTTTCTTCATGAGGGGAAATCGAAAGTTTAAACATTTTCCACGGGCAATGAAATTTGTAATTGAATTCTGATCGCCCGCAGCAGACTCAGCTGAACCTCAAATCGGAATATGAATTTATTACAACAGCTCCGAATTCAATTAAATTAAATATACGCGAGACCGACGGGCTCCCAGCTTGATTTCCATATCCGATATTCGAAAGTTATGCGGAACGCATAAAACAACATTCTGTGCATGCATTCACTCGCATGGAAGTCACTCAAAATCCAGCACGTCACTCCCAGGGCCATCAAGCAGCAACTTCCCAGAGCTGCGTCATTTATTTTATTCAGTCTCATATCATAAAGCAGTATGAAATTTTAATGAGGTGCACGGTCAGCACCAAAATCCCCCCTAGCTTTGTCTGTTTCAGCTCCCCATCGTCTTTTCAATTCTCTTTTCAAGAAAACATTTGGAATTATGAAAATAATATAATCATGACGTATTCACATCCATGAATGATGTGAGCAACGCAATGAAAATTTAAATCACGTTCTTAAAATAGACGAGCCATGATGGCATAAGAGGGAAAGTTCTCTCATCCACTGAGCGCCGGATCTGAGTCAGGGACGTAGCCTCGAAAGAACTTAATTTTGCACATTTTGGGGACTTGGAAATTTTTCATTAACTCTGAGGATTCTCCGGTGGTCCAATAAAACCACATTGGATCCCTTGGTGATAGAAATGAAGTCATTTGAGTCTTTAAAGTCGGGCCTCTTGGCGATTAAATAAGGCTACATAAGGTCTCGAATTGTGAGCTCCTTTACTCTTTTTCTTTTGAAAATAACCAAAGAGTAGGTACCTCAAGTCTTCAAGGCCACCATTCGGCCTATCGAAAAAGTCTTTTTGGAGATTCTTAAAATGAAAGAGGAGTAATTTCTAAGACCCTATCCCTTCTGTCCTGGTTACATCTTTGCCCGCAGTCCTAGCTAGGGAAAGTTAATAAAAGCTGCAGACGTGGATCATTTACATAGATTTACATGGATTAGATTGGATTCCGAGATTATCTGTTGTGGGCCGACTTTCACCACCCTCTCAAGGAATTTTTGACACGAGTGCGCCGAATTTCCTCCTCGATTTGCGGCACATGGAAGCTAGCTGCTAGCAAATTCAATAAACATCAGAGGAACGGGATGTCAAAAGAGTTGTCGGAGGCTTGACAAAAGCGTCTTCTCTTGTTGCAGAATATGTCGAGCTCCGGACACATGTGTATGTGCTGTCAAAAGGGTCTGGATGGGTGTAGGGATTGTGTACTGTCATTGATTACATGCGGATGCGAGAGCGACGAAACTGACGGCTGGAGAAAGGGGGAGGTAAATAGAATTTTTGTGCCAAACCACCAAAGTGTGTTTGTTCACTTTGTGTTTGCTGTGATGTCGAAGTGCCGAAGTGGTTGCAAAGGGCAACAGACTTTGTTTGTGAGCCGAGATTTGATAGATATTGGATTGGGTTTCAATTTCGCTATCTCGTTTGTTGACGGGACCAACAAAGGAGCGGGCACTCGAGTGGGAGCAGATAAGGGAAGAGACCTGAAAGCCGCTGGGAAATGGCTTGTCGTCTTTTCAATCCCGTTAACCTCTCTGTAATTTCGATCGCTTTTATGTCCGGCTTTGGGTAGTTTTCCCAGACAAGAGAGCTCAATTAGAAGGACATGCGATAAACAAAAAATATCTCTGGGGCACAAAAGAGGCTGGAAATCATAGCTTCCTACACGCATAGCCAGTTTTTATTTGATTTCATATCATGAAACTCCTTTAGCCCCCTTTTTCGAATTTTAGGGTGGCCATTTAATTATTAAAAAGCTTCATAATTTTTGAAGACCTGGTTTTCAAGATAATTTTTAGCCGAAAAAATGTTTCCCTATAAAAGAAATCCATACTATAAAAAATTAAGGGAGCTATGGTGGAAACTAATAAAGCAGAAGTTTTAAGAAACGCCTCCAGAATAGTAATTTAGTAAACAAAGCCGTCTTTGAAGTACATAGTAGGTCGCCCTTCCTCGCTACAAGTGGAGCTAATTGTGACTCCCCCACCTCCCACGCAGCACCTCCATGCACTTTCTTAATAACGGAACGCAAAATGAACGTTAATATAATTAGCGAGTCGCGACATTATTGTTCACTCCTCCGCCACATCCTCTGCACCACAGCCCGCAGGACTAATTTCCATATTGTCTCAAACGTGCATGCACAGCCGTGTAATTAACCTCACTTGGCGACGTCGTGAAGCTCGCCACAGCATCAATTAAAACGAACGACAACGACGATAATGGCAGAATCATGATGATATAATGTAACTGTAATGTCGACCATTGTTGTCTTCCACTTCTGAGCTTCATCAGTATCACCGTCGTCGAGGATGAGCAGCGCTGCACCCTTGTTTAATGGGTATTAAATTTTCACCGCCAGTAATGAGGTGAATTCCTCCTCTCAAGGTCGCCTGGGCTCTAATGGCTTTGTTTTTGCGCGAAAAACACCTCCGTAAGACTCGATTTTGGACGGAAAACGCTCTCTTGTTCTTTTCCACTTGCGCGTCTGCGACTACAGTAGAACCTTGTTTTGCCACTATAATGAGTCCCATTGTTGGCATTTCAATGGCAACATCGCCGCAGTGACGCGCGACTCCGCAAGTTTATATCATCACTTTTTCTTTCATGCTTCCGCGTCGTCGGCAGGCTCTTGCCGTTTTATCTCAAGTCGAGTGAATTATTCATTTTATGCTCAATACAAACAAAACTTCCAGCTTCCTCGCTAGGTGAGCGAATTAGACAGATTTCGACTCTCCCCCGCCCCCGATAGCAGAGTTTAAATTTATTTCGTAGATCGGGTCGGAGCCTGCGGGACAGAAAAAATTTAATCAGCGTCAATTAGGCGATGGCAGCCGCGCCTCGCCTGCAAATGTGTCAATTTATATATTTTTCTCCCTCGCAGTCGTTGTTTGGGGCAATCAGGGACGTAACTCAGGAGCATTACTTGGGAGATCTCACTTTTGTGACCATGGAAATTCATTGAAAATTCTACGGCGAGAAATGGAAGCCCCTGGAGACATAAATGGCGTTTTCTTAGTATAAATTCGCTCCAAGACTGTGAGTCTTTGTTCATGACAAACGTTTCAATTTTCATCAGGGTCAGCTTTGGCTCTCAGCCTCCACAAACCTCAACAAATCTCTCCCTCAAATTTCTCTTTTAATTAAAATATTTGCTGTTGACTTGCTTGGCGTCCTTTTGGAAAAGAAGGAATTACCTCATTTTTAAATTAAACATGCCAAAAAAGAAACCAGACGTGATTTTTAAAATTTGGTTGTTAGGCCTTTAATAGAACTCCAAAGAGGTCAAAAATGTAAAAACATGGCTCAAGACACTTTGGTGACGAAATTCCAGTCTTATCCTGGTTATTTCTCTGGAAATGACGTGTCATTGTTCGCGTATGTGTAATATGACATTCGCCAGCAGCGCCTTTCAGCACTCCAGCATCCCCGGAGAGCCCAAATAAATTGATTTAGATTTATTTCGGCTCGCTTTGATTGCCTCCGATAGCGGAATTAGGTGCTTTCCTGACGTCTCCCGTCACCTCTAATATATGATGGAAGATGTGGGAATTGCGGCAAACGCTACACAAAGACGACATGTGGAGGTTTTCCGACTCCCGCAAAAACAAATTGCTTCGCGAACCGCAAGGAAAACACTGTTCCTTCTCCACTCTCGGGACACGCAAAGGCAGCAGAGTTGCTCAGGTGAAGGGAGTAGAAACCAGAACACAATTAAAAGTGATTTAATTACATTTCACGCCGAGTTGCAGCCCTTTGTGCGACTCGGAGTTGGAGAGCCTGCCGCAAAAATTACCATTTTAAATGAGATTAAAGGCGTAATCCCAGCCTCTCGGCTCGGCTGCTAAAACACAAGAATTATTCAATCCTTCGCCTTAGCGACGTAGTGTGGAAATGAATTTTACGAGCTTATCTCGTTTCGGCAAAATATTTGCCCTGTTTCGAGACTGTTTCGGCACGTCTAGAGCCGCTCTTAAACACACAAAAGCCAAACATTGTGATGGAAAACAATTTAGCCATTATCTGAAGAGCGAGCGGCAAGAGTTTGGCCCATTTTCACCTGGCACCGAGCTGAGTTTGCATGAGAGAGTAAACAGGGGCCGTCCACACACACGACCCGCTCAACATTCATTCCGAGTTGCGGCTGCAGGTCGTAGAAATCTAATTAAAAGTGCCATCACCTGAGTCCGTGCGAACTTTTTGCATTACAAACTTTGTCGCAGCGCGTTTGAATTGGGGCAGGTCGGACGAGGGAGGTGAGCTCGTGTTAATTAACGACTGCCACGAACACTTGCTTCTGTTTCGAGCTTTTTATTTGGTGTCGGTTGTGCTTTGAAAAGGATTGCATGGAAGGTCCCAGGTGCCTCCATTCGATTGGATCGAGTTACGCCTGGGAAATGTTTTGTTCGATTGCAAATGGGCTCTGCGATGTGTTAATTTTGGGAAAATAGATACACTGGTACGGGTGTTGATGTCATGTTCCTCCCAACAAACTTGACTAGCGCTCACTGTGGATGGGAAACAAGTTTTGTGAACCGTAAAGTATCAGGAATCGTGCCGGTAATCATGTTAGAGGAGAGAACTCGTGTTTACTCTAGAGACTTTTGCTATTTTTGGCGGTTGCATTTGCATACTTGTTGCTTTACTATCGAGGGAAATTCGCCATGGAGACCCAAAAAAGGCGGAATATTAATAGACCTCAGACCACAGTCTCACCAACGCCAGGAGACAAAAAGAAAGCTAATTTAAGGATTCTAGAATTTCCTTTTGACCTGTACAATTTTTTAACTACCAATATTTTTGAAAAAAAAATTAAGAGGGTTTTTGAATTTTTTTTGAGCCAAAACAATTTTTTGCCAAAAGCATAATTTTTGCCAATCTCTTTGGTTGTAGGAAAAGGTCATCTAGGCGAGCGAGCATCATAGAAATCAGATCTAAAGGGAACGAACTAAAAGAAACCAAGGCCAGTCTTAATCGACTGTTTTTGAGCTCCAAATCCCCAAAAGGCGCCCAATCAATTTCAGATACTCGCCAAAGTTTTTATCTCGGGCCTCCCAAACAGCAGCTTGACTGACAGCAAAGAGGGTCAGAAGTCGCATCTGTTCACGAAAACCGCCGATTCGACGGAATCCACTTGCTCCGGTACTCGGTACGAGAAAATGAAAATCAATTATCGCACGCCATAAAAATAGCAACACTTCAAACCCCTTTTTTCTGTATTTATATCCGTCCAGCCCCGCTCGTCTCCTCCCCTCCTCACAGCACAAAGTTTATTAATACCCACTTTGCAAGCAATCCTCCAAACAACCCTTTTTTGCTCTCTTTCCTCACCATGTACCTACGAGCCTCGAATAACTGCGAAAGTATGTGAGTGCATGCCGTTTTTTTTCTTACATTCAAGTGACGAAGCGGCGACGGAGAGAGAAAGGTCGGAAGTACCGAGAAATGGCGCAATACGAGACACAGAAGTTACAACCGCACAAAGAAACCGCAACTTGAAGCAAATTAATCGAATCATAAAAGGATAATTAAATTCGGTATCGGTGGAACTGTACTTTCTAGCTTGCGTGCGGGTTCACATTGTCTACGCTCCGTTTCCAGCGACGCGCCCCGAGGTTTAGCTCAATCCTCAAAAAATCAACACTTTCAAAACTCAATTGACTACAATTTTTTATACTCTTATTTCCATACAAAAAGGTCACCTGAGGCACGTCCCTGGCTTTCATGCAAGATGGCACTTAAAAATGTCCGGAGGAAGTTTTCGATTGCCTGAGTTAAGGGGAGCTGTCAGAGACCTTTGCCCAATTAAATTACTGGCCATTTTGCTCGAGTTTCGACTTAATTGCCCCGGATCGCCTTCCAGACTTCTCCAGACAGCGCTGGAGCCAGGGAGGCGAGTCGATGACCTGGCATGTGTCGATAAAATTAGCAAAAGACAAGCAGAAATTGATGTATGGGGGAGCCAAGAGGGTTTATTGTCCCTTTTGATGGTCTATTAAGCTCGAAATTGCTTAATCACTGTGATTACGACGGGACGGATGCCCGGAAAAGCCCGAAAGTGAGTGATGGAGTGGATTACTTGCGACACGCTCACGTACTCGGGGCACCTCAGGTTTCGGCGAGGAAAAGTTCCCATGAATTTATCAATTCTACTAGATTTGCGGAATTTATGGGCTAGCAAATGTGATTACAAATCGTTAATGTACAGATTCAGGGGCACTTGGCAGCGTGCTCGATGTTTACCCTGAGGTGCGACTTCATCACGTTGAAATTTATGCAGATACTGCCGTCGTTAAGCCGCTCAAACTAAATCGCGCCGTAAAAATTTATGATTGATGGCGAAAAAAGGGTAACGACTCGGAGCCAAATTGTGCATCAATGGTGGAATTGTTGCATGTCGTAAAATGTACACACGCGCCAAATTTGCTACTAAAGGTTGTTGGACTCCCACCAAGCACCAGGCGTTCCACTGTCGAGGCGTTTTAAATCGTATGGAGGCTTGAACTAGAGGGGGTCGTTTATCATAGCTACATTTGAAGCCGTAAAAATTAACGTAAGGTTTTTGATTAAAAATTAATAATTTCAACTATTAAGAGAAAACAGGCTCAAAGGGTTGAGGAGCTTCCAGAGGAGTTATCTGGCTTTTTACTCTAGCAATTTTAGAAAAATTATTTATGCGATAAAAAGTTTTCAAAAATTTCAAAATTCAATATAAGATAGGTCTTAGATAAGTCCTTATCTGAAAGAGGAACCTCTGTACCCTTAACTCTACATCTAAAACAGACAAGCGCTCCAAGTCAATAATTGGATCGTCGAGGCGGCCTAATGAACTTGGCACACGTCATGAAAGTCGATGACTCCGCACGAAAAAGTGACAAATTGCCCGTAAAGCACACCTTTGTGTGAGCCCGAACATCCCGTGAATCAGCAGATTAGCACTATCTCTCAGCTGGCAGCCCTGGCATCAATGTAATGTGTTTACCTGATGGCGCGGTCGACCCGCAGAGACGTGACGCGACGCAAATAGAAGTCGACGTCTCTCAAGTGTTTCTCCGCGATGGAGATAATGTTATTTAAACAACATTACCCATGCAGCGTGAAAGAAGCTGAAGAAATGTCGCTCGGTGCCGCCGCGAGGAGCGAAACCAATCACGGTTTAGGGTAATTTTATTTGCCCTCTTCCGTCGCGTGGCTCCCAAGCATCCCAAGCCTTCAGTTGGGGTTACTTACTTTGCGGTCCGCAATTTGCATAACCATCATTTCGTCGTTATCCCTAATTTGGGGATTCAATTAGCAAAAAACATAAATACCGGGTGTTTTCTTGTCTGGCTGAGTTTTTTCAACTTAAAATTTTTTAATAACGAATAAAAGTGGGTAGACAGTTTTCTGTTGAAAATGCTACTGACAGCCACGGGTATCCATTTCAGCTCTGAAAGTGCCCATAGTGGCCAGAGATGCCAAGATTGGTTCTGAGGGCTTCAATTAGGGGTTTTGGGGACGCTCATTAGAAATTTTCAGGCATCTTTTGTAGTTCTGAAGCATAGAGATAGCAACTAGAAGGGCAACGAACAAAATATACCACTTGTTTCCGATTTTCGTAAAAACTCGTAGCTTTGCTAAGTTTTCAAAAAAAAAAAAAAATGTTTGCGTTTTTAGCCTTTTGAAAATCCAATATGGCCGCCATTTGGGTCACCTAAAAAATTCGGAATTTTTGGCTCACATATTTTGAGTTTTTTCTTCCCAACCACAAGTCCGATTTCAATGATTTAAAGTATTTTGGAATCTGCATGAAATTTTAACTTATGTCAAATATGTCTTTCTAAAATAACTATACATATAGTGAAATATATATTTGTTTTTGAATATCCCAAAAACCACATTTATTAAAAGTCTCACATTTATTTCATCTAAAATATTTTAATTTTTGAATTTTAAAAATTTACTATCTTAAAACTAAAAGACACCAGGAAATTAAAAAGCCCAGCTACGCCACTGAATCCTGGCAAATAACTTTACAATGACAGAAAAGCCAATTTCTTGCCCTTGAAAAGCGTCCTATCCTTCTTAACCTTCCGTTCTCCGAGCTTAACTGCCACCAGTCACACCAACAATGGCGAAGAGTTACAAATCGATTCCGGTTCTGGATTTCAATTCAGGGTTTTTCTCTAAGGCGACTTTGTGTAAGCCACTCAGACCGGGGATTAGCCTCTCGGGTTACACGCATGCTGGTTGCCAGATAAGTTACCCGACTCCGTCTTGGCTTTCGTGGGAATGGGAACTTTCAGACCAGAGGGTACAAGTGCCGCAGGATGTAAATCGGCGATAAAATAAAATTCAGGAGTATGAAAGCTGAGCTCCAGCGGGCCGAATTCCAGTGAGCTGGCGGAGGCACGGAGCAAAACCGCACTCGATATGCGGGGATAAAAAAGCTGTTTACACAAACTTGCGAACGAAATACACCTCATTGATACTTGTTTGCTGGGGCATACTCTAGCGTCTGGTACATTTTAGTTTGCGAAAAAATAAGCGCGATAAGTCTGACTCACATGTGGATTCTGGGGCGTGCTCCAACAGTTCGCAAACATGGCTCTCGCGATAAAAGTGATATTATTTTTAAAACCGCGCATTCCGAGCGTGAACTGAATAAAATCGATTTTCACCGATTTTACAAGCGCAGGGGGAAATTGAGCGGATGGCTCGGAGAAAGCGGTTCCATAACTACATCCGGAGATGGCATGGAATGGCGTCGACGTGAAGACGACGACGAAAACAATTGAAACAAGTAGTTATGTCATTGGATTCGCATCTGCCATGGCAGACACGTGCGAGTTCCACCGTAAGATTGACATTTATGAGGCAGGCACCCTTGGAAGGCAGCGTTATGCAATTTATGGCCGGTGGAAATGGAAATGAAATTGAAAATATAGTAAATTGAGCGATAAAGTTGATAACGGCGGTTTATAACGGCGAAATGAGACATTTGCGAGACGAGATCTGGCGGCTCAGATGGAGGGGAATGTGGCCTTCAGAAAGTTTTCGACATAAAAACTTTTTTTCGTTTTCATCAAAAAAGTCTCTTTCTTCTCACTCATATAGAAATAACATTTTAATATTTAGGTGCTTTAAAAGTCTGTGTTGTACCAATAAAAGACATTTGATCATGTTGGAAGTCAAAGGAAGAATGGATGGTTACAATTGAGCTCAACCAAAGATAGTCTGCCAATTAGAAAAGCATTAGAAGTTGCGGAGAATATTTAAGATTGCTTATTCTTGGGGTTCTTGAATAGCTCCTAACAAAACCCAAGGCCAGGAAGTCATGTTGGAGGAGATAAGCCTCTTCACTCATCCAGTACTAAAATTCTTGTCCCGTCCAATTTGTAGTCCGGAAGTAAAATTTAGAAAAAGAAACAGTATTTCTGCCTGAAAACTTTTACTTCCAGGCCAAAAATTGACCCGGCCAGTCCATGTTTTTCCTAGTCCATCCGCGCGGAAAGACTTGCGAAGAACATTCTCGCCTCGCGGACAGACTTTTACTCCAGCCACGGACAGATTTGTTCACATTGGGAACAAAAAACCTTTGGCTCTTTTTCGGACCATTTCGGCACCTTCTGTGACACACCATCGTCTCCGAGGGCTTTAGATTGTACTAGTAGTCGAAGTAGACTCCGTCCAGAAGCAAGTCTGTCATTCGAGCTAAAAAAGCCACATTGAATAAAAACCCCCTTGAATTGTGTCTCCCAATAGCCCGTAGCTTGTTGACGATACAAGGAAACTTGAACTCCCGCCGACGACGTTGCAGCTAAGCGATCCCCTCGTTAGACAAGTCGAAGCCCTCAGGCAGTGGATCACAACATTGACGGCTCTCTTTCACCGCTCTTCCTCCTGCTCTTCGCCGCAAATATTATTGAAATACAAGGGATCTATAAATACCCATCACACAATTGACAGAAGCCATTGAGTTTTATTGCTCTGCCCTCTGCATTATTGCTCCATTACTCGATGCAGCTTGGATTTTTCTGTTCCAACAAAGCCCGAATCAATATTGACTGGCGGTTAGGAGCCCATTGAAATCATTTATCTTAATAGACTGGGATCTACATACACTGCAGCTCTCTCCGTCGCAGTCTCGAGTGCCGTGTCGAGGCGCTGAGAACGGGGCAAATATGTTTTTCGCATTGTGGTGCATTAAATCACGTCTTGTCCACTTAATGTCCGCGTAGTGACAGCGCTTTCCATTCATTTTCTTCACACTCGCCACCACACAGGCCTGCAGTCGGTCGAGACTCTGCATTTCCGCGTAGCCCCGAGATGCAACCCTGGGATCCCCGGTGCAGCAAACTGTCAGGTTGCAGGTGTCAAGAGCTGCTCGATACAGGAGCTGACGTCCATCAGAGAGCTTTCAGGGGGGAAATTAACTGTCCACTGTCGCAGTGATGGTATTGCAAAATTTCCTGGGAACTCGAGCGTCTCGACTCTCATCCCGAGAATTCGGGTTCCCTTGGCTACTAACACGCAATCAAAAGTGAAATAAAAGATTCCTAATTGAATTTGGAGAAAAAAGCGCGTCTTTGTGAATGTGAGGCATGTGCACTGAGTCGCGCTAATGAAAGCCATCAAAGCTCCTTCGTCGAGACAGAGGACAAAGATGGAGCGGAGAAGCGCGCGCGTGTTTCGGGAGATCGGCAGAAACAAAGCCCAATTTACGTAAATTCAAATGAGCTCCTGACGCGATGGAAACATCATTACTGTAGAGCTTCTAGAAATTGTGAAAATTGTGTTTACAAATTTGCCAAAGTATTTATGTTCTTTAGTGCTTTTTCCATCGTGTAAGGCCTGGTCTGTAGGGGTGCAGGCTAAAAATCTTAGACCCCATCCTCTCTTGGGGTGGAATCGGGGGAGTTTTATTTGTATGAAAACTCCTTATATTACATCCGATTGAGCTGAACTTTTAGTATGTTGTAGTCTGTGGAAAATCTAGTAAATCATGCTACCACATGTAACCCCTACCATGTACAGGGACGGAGCTAGGGCCCCTCAAAGTTTGGTCTTCCCGAAATCGTTGAAAATGCACCCATAAGCTTAATCTCCGATTTAGCTCTTTATATATTTTTTGAAGCCCTATTTTTAGAAGCCCTAATCATTAGCATCGCAGATTGGGGGCACTTTTTATTCGACATTGATCATAAAACCGACCAAATGAAGGCTCTAATGGAGCCACTAAGTCGCGCTCCGGGGCTTTTTAAGCCGCTTTTTATGTCCTGTAAAAACACATTTGCTTAATCCTTGCGGAAAACTCATTTCCCCAGACGCGCGGATTAACTCGGCCGTGGACGGAGGGTTCCTGGAATGCGCACATATGACTTTTATTGACTCTGGCACACAAATTGAACAAGAATTGCCTTTTTAAGTAAGCATCAAATTAAATTGAAATCACTGGTTTGAATTATACAGCGCACCCGAGGCACCTGGAAGGCTCGCACAAAGGCGCTCCAATCAATGTCGCGTACGTATGCGGTAATCAGAGGTACAGTAATTGAGTACGGGGAAATTGAATTTTCTTTCTTTTCCATCCGCACTACCAGCGCAGCGCCTTCCATTGTCGTGCGTGGCGGCTCCGTCTGTGTGCACAGGCTAATTGAAATTGACGATGTAAACAATACAATGGGAAAGGAGACGCGGATTCTAAAATGTTGTGCCTATTTGATCGATTAGCCATGAGCACAAACAATCGCAGGTTGCAGAATCGCCGTTTTGTTTGACTTGTGATCCGATTTGCTGGATCTCCTCTATTGTTCCGAACTTTTATTTGACTTCCGAAACTAATTTCCTACTTGTTTCCTCGGGGCGACTCAGAAACGGGTATTTTAAAGTTGCTAAGAGGATTCTGACGAATTTTTTACTTGGCCTGTTGGCTTTAAACCCTCCCAAGGAGGAAGAAGGCGAATAAATTTGAGTTCTAGGAACAGTTCCAGGAGCCTATTCCGGACCAATTCAGTTCTGAGATAACTAGATTCAGCTTTCATAGAACTCACTTCAGCTCTGATGTCCTCATTTCAACCCTCGGGTCACCTACTTTTAGCCTAAGAATGCCTGTTCTGTCTCTAATCCATGGAAAGCGACTAGTTGAGGAGGTTTATAAAAGAAGAGTCGTTTAGCGAAGAGAGAGTGAAGTTCTAAAAATGTTTGAGAAAGATTCTGGCAATTTTCGGGAAGAAAATTTGATTCAAATTTTATGAAAACCATTCAAAGTTTTCAAAATTCAGTTTTAGGCAACGTTAAAATTTCGAGAAAACTTCCAACTTTAGGACTTTTGGCAAATAAATTTTAATGAGAATTTCCAAATTTTGTCAATGAGGGTTAATAAGCCTAGCTTCCTAAACCAGCACAAAAAAGCCACCCAGGTTAGCTCCCGGAAAGAGGACAAATAATAATCTCCAATTACCTGAAAAAGCGGAATTCAACGGATGAGAGACGAAGTGTCTCGTTTATCAAGGGGATCAAAGGATCGTAAGTTGTTGACTGCGAATTTGACAAACTGCTGTCGGAGATTAAATCAATTTTGAATACTGATGTGGATTGCGATTATATTGTTTGAACCCATGTTACTCAATTTATCACTCCTGTATGTTTGCACGACAGTTCAGGCACCCTTTACCCATCAATTCTCGTCCGTGTGCCGCACGAGTCACGACAGGAAGGGGGTGGAGAGAGATGTGGGGGAGATATGAAAAAGGTCAGGAAGTTTTGTCGTCTCGTCGAGTGGAGTTTGCTTTTCGGAGTCGTCTCGTGATGCAGGACTCTTTTGCCTCTCCAGCGCTCATTTGCATTTTATCGCACCATTAAACATATTCAACTAAGCGCGGTAATTATCATTGTGTCAACCAATTACGGCGGCATATTGCACATTACAATCTTTTCCCGTGAACTGGCGTGTGCGTGTGTGGAACCTTGACACTGAGCAGTGAGCACTACGGTAGCCCACTTTGTAATCGCTTTCGGGCTCGGAGACAAACATTAATTTGTTATTTGTGGCGCGGGCGAGCAAACACGGATTTTATAATATTTTGAGAGCGGATGTCAGACACACAAAGACTCAACTGTTGCTGCGAGAGTCACCGAAATCCTCGACTCTCGAGCTGAAGGCGAGCTGGGGCCGGAAATCGAGCCGAGAGATTAATTTTATGGCCGTTCCTGCATTGTCTCGCCTCCCGAGCGGAGTGCAATCTCATAAGCTGCGGTAAAATTAGCCTTCACTTACAATGGACTTGTCACAATTTATGGCTCACTAGATAATCCTCTCGTGGATTTACCGAGCGGTGTTTTCTCTTTTTTCATGAATTTTAATTCCACTATGTTTGAATAATTAACAACTTTTTATCAAGTATTTTTTCCACCACAGTTTTCCTGTTTGCACTATCGCGCGCTTTTCCTCTGCGTCTGTTAGCCACGCGAGCGGAAAGTCAACTGACTGAAAATGAGAGCCCAGATGTTCAGTTTGCCGGTGTTGAAGAATGTGGGAACGGCGGGATCCGGTGTCGTTACTTGTAACACGCCATCGTTGACGTGCGTTGCGCTACTCTTGTTTGCTGCCAAAAACACTTGGATTCTTCAAAACGAGTCGCTGGAAACTTTCGAAAGTCTCCAGTGGATACATTTTTGCTATTTTTCGAGAAAATCATTGCGAAAATTCCGCAAAAATGGAGCTTGCAAATTTTTGGCTTGCGTTCCGCATGAGTGAAACCACAGTGCTCTTCTTGATAGCCGATCGAGGAAAATTTGCTGCCAGTCCGGTTAGATGGATTTGGAGCTTTCAGTATACTTTGTAGCAGTTTGTAGGGATCTCAACAGGCAAAAACTGTTGGTTAGCTCTGAAACTCCTGCTACATATCAGCCTACCAGTTGTTTTAGGGACGCTGTCTAGGAACGGAATCTTAATTTTGGTGCAAAAACCATTCGAAGAAACATGTTTCCACCAGGCCACAGACTGAGTAAACAGCAATGAAAGGAGACAGTTTTGGTGAAACTTGTATGAGACACTTGGACGAAACTCTTGTACAAGTCACACCTCAAGGCGGGAAAACGGAGAAAGAAAAACACGCAAGTCAATTTCAACTATTTATTTTCCATCTATTTTGAGTTCACCATTGTGGGAAACGAGAAAAATTACAACTTCTGGAAACTTGGAAATCATTTTAGGATTAGGCTTAGTTTGATGTAAAATTTGTTAGTTGCAGAGTTGCTGGAAATGTTTGAACTTTTTTATTTTTTGATTTTGCAACGGCGATAAAACATTCTTTTGACAACAGTCAGGGCGCGCAGGGCTCCTGCTCGTAAAAACATTAAATTTTTCTCTCACAAAACACCTAATTTTGTATATTTTAAATAGAGTTTCAGTCGTTTTCGTGTTCAAAAGAGAAAGAATATTGCAAAGATCCAGTCGAGTGGACAGTTAAGTTACGTTAGGTAATTCAGTGTATGAGCAATCAGTTAGTAGTTGTTAGAACAGTACAAAAGTCTCCTCAAAAGGCTTCGAAACAAACCGAAATTCTTCTAAAACTTCTCCTAAAGCTGGAACTTACGCATTAAATTCAACCTAAATCCTCCTTTGTACGGTACGGTTTTCTTAAATTATTCAAACTAGGACAGCCTACGCCTCTAAGTCTTAGAAATAGCCAGTACACTATATTACATCAAGTATTATTATCAATTATTACACCGAAAGTCGTATTAGTAGAATTGCCTAGCGTTATCATTAATATTGATGTTAAGGGTTTCAATAAGAACTGTACCAGTCGTGATATGTTCATCAGGTCCGAAACATAAGCACTCCCGAAAATGCCGAAGTAAATGAATCAGAGGTGTCTTAAAAGCAAACTACGAACTAATCAAAAACGTGAAAATATTCCGTGACGTGCTTGTGAAGGTCAAAAATAAATTAATGAAAACAAAGTTACGAACTAATTAATGCGAGTGGCAGATTGGCGCACTCTTAAAACCTTTTAATGCTCGGAGCTCCGCAAGAGGTGGTTGCGGTGGAAGAAGTGCGGCGAATTGTCTGGCATCGCTGATGTCAAGTGGATGTGGGAAATGGGTTGAGCAGTCGTCGTGAAGTTGCTTCGGAACATGTGAAGGTAGTTGTCGTCACCTGCGAATTTGGAAACTTAGCAAGTGTCTCTCAGAAAACCATGCAAATTTTCATAATTATCATTTACACAGGGTCGATTTTGTGTGGGAAAAAATACTATGTAATTTTTGTAATTGACGTAGGTAGTTTGGGGGCTCTTAAGGGTTTGAAGGTCAATTGGACTACTACAAGGTAAAGCTTCTTCATTAATTTTTGTTCCCCTAATATATTTTAATTTTCTTTTAAATCTTTAAAGTCAGACTAATGAATTCAAAAAAATTTTTATAGGTCACATAGAACCTGTTTGAAGGGTTTTGAATTTCATGAGGGTGTTTTCAACGTCAATTCCTCGAAAAGGTTGTTTTTGAGTCCGTATCTTAGATTTGGGGCTTAAGAGGCTTACTTGGGTTGGATCAAAAATATTCCAGAGACAATTTCAATCCCCATGAAATTCCCTAATTTTTTCAGATAACAGCTTAGACCCAACAAAAATTGGTTTGTCCAGAATCTTACCTATGGGAGCCTGCACACTCCCGATCCGGATGTCCCGAGCCAGAATGCTCTTGTACTTTCTGTGAACCTGCTCCAGGTTGGTGGCGACGTCCTCCAGCGTCTGGAGCGTCTTGCGACACGCCGAAAAGTCGTCCCCAGTGCAGAAGGTCCCGGAAGAGGGGGACCCCGGCGTGGAGGCATAAGAGCTCGCGGTGGAATTGCAGTCGTTGATCATCTGCAGCTTCGACATGTGCGTGATGATGAGGGAATGGATGCGCTGGAGGTCCCGGGCGGGGTCCAGGGCGGTCGCCAGCTCCATCTGGAAGGGGATCTGGGATATGGAGGCGCAGCCCCGGGCCTGCTCGTCGTTCTGCTGGCAGCTGTGGAGGATAAGAAAGTCAGTTAACTGCCCCTTTTCTCACACTCAAGTGCTCGGACTCACCATGACCAGGTCCCATTGATGTAGAGTGCCTTGTGAATGTACTCCATGCGAGCCGCATTGTTTTGAATGAGCTGAAATTGCGGTTATTAGGAATTTGGGGGCCACAGCGCGGCTTCAAGGACACTCACCTTGGTCAGCAGATCGATCCACTCCTTCTCCTCCACGCAGTTCGCAGCCTGGACGTACAGCGGCCGGTCCTTCCGCGTGATCTGGAATCAAAGTGGGCCGTTAGCGAAATTCGAGACAAAGCGCGCGGACGAGAGAGAGAAGAAATTGTTTCATTATTTAATTTATGCGATTCCAAGTGTCCGAAAACGTCGCGTCGCATCTTCGTGATGACAAATGACTGAACAAATGCGGTGGAGCACAATAAGAGAGCGACGGCGGTCATTATTTTGTTATTGCCATGCCATATCGCATTCTTCTGCTGCTGCTGAACTTTTTTTTCGTAACAATAATTACCGGAAGCGTGGATACTGACTGTGTATGACTGTAATAATTTTGCCGCGTCTTTTGTCTTCTTACATGCAAATACTTTTTTTCCGTTTGTGAATGAGTTCATCGTAAAATGGGTAATTTACGACTTCAAGTGAGGCAGGAGATTAAGGGCAGGCGGCTTTTAGTGGGGGGAGAAAGCTTGATTGCTTCCCAGAAATGTAAATTGCACAAAGGCGTAGCTGATGGGCGGTAATTAAGTATCCCAAGGCTTCAGGTGTAGCAGAGGGCTCCCTCAAGCACATACATTCCAAAATGGAATGTTCAATCTTGAAAAAGGCCACTTGACTTGCTTAGATTATAAGAAGGCTCATTTCAGTTTCAAAATTAGACTCATAGCCTCTGAAAATTCCAGTCTTGAATCGTGTTTCGGCTTCAAGGTTACTCGGTGCTCGAGCTTAAAAAAAATCAATTCCAGCTTCAAAGTTTTTGGCATGAAAATGTCGTTCTTCGAACTCAAGGAAACCGCCTAAAGCAAATAAATAAGGTCGCTCGAAAAATTCAAGACAAACATTAAAATCTTCAGACTTCAAAGGAAATAAATTTTTGTCGCTTCAAAGCGACTCTTTTTCAAGCAATAGAGGCTTTCCCTCCCACAATGGCAAGCTCCATTAACTCCAGGTACGCTTAAAATATCACAACTCCCCTCGCGCTTGCCGATTCGTTCCCCCTTCGTGGAACCACTGACCTGGAAGTAGGCCGTGACCCAAATTGGGTTTGATGCCCTGGATCTGAGTTTCTAATGAATGACGCACATCCCCATCCAGGACTCGCCGACCTACTTTCGCCTATTCCCGAGTCACAAACTCACAACCCTGCGCGCATTTTCATGAATGAACTATTGATTTTCCTCTCACATCCCATTCATGTCTTTCCACGCGCCATCGCGCCTTCGACAGGCCCATCCTGTCGTCATTTTATGGCTTTGCATGATCGCCCGATATAAATCATTCATGCCAATTTTTATATCACCCGACCGAGCTACTCCTCGTCATGCGACGCGCATTGTAATTTTGCACATTTACGATTCTAATCGCCCGTCAATGTCATTATTTCTTTCATGCTTATCGGCATTATGCGAAATCCCCCCAACTAGAGTCCTATCACGCGTCGCCCCGCTTTTCCGAATCGGGTCATGTGCTGCAAAGTTTTTTCTTTTACGTAAGCTGGGGAACTCGCCTGCAGCCAGCGAACGGTGATGCAGTGGCTGTTTTGCAAAAAAGCGCGCGCATTTCATTCATACCCGTTCAAATAATTCCATTCATTCGCCCATTCATTCTTGCTGCAAAAGCTGCTGCTGCTGCTGACTCTGAGACAATAAAGCATCGCGGTGTGGAGCAGCTGTTTATGTTTACTATATTCAATTTGCGGAAAAAATTGTAACTCAGGCATGGAGAAACAATGAAATGCTGGTTTTTTGTGAATTGATGTCAGGGATGGACCCACAGACTTGGCCTTGAGAGTCTGATTTTTTGTTTCCTAAGCTTTTGGGCCCCTTTTGTGGTAAAAGAGACTCTTTGTAGCTCCATTTGTAGTATTGGGCCAATTAGGATTTTTTTCAGAGCCAAAAAATCTTTTTTTCTGATTCTAACAAAATTTTCATGCAGAAATATTTTATGCACGAAAAATCAGCTTTTTAATTTTAAAGAATTCTCAAGGTGAACCAAGGTCAGATAGACTGATTTTGATCCAGTAAGGATCTTTTCCAGGATCCAGTAAGAAGTCAAAACTTCCTTCGGAATCGAACTTTCAATTTTAGACATGGACCTCTGATGGAATAAGGAACGTTTATTTCAACCGAGTAATTTGCATGTCCCCTTCGGAAATTCAGCTCTTTCCCTCCCATCCCTGGAATCAGCACAAAGAACTTCATTTTCCATGCCTTAGCGGCACACACGTCACTACTTTATTAGCTGGCAGGTAACAGAGACTCGAGCCCCTTTGTACTCCACTTCTTGCCTCTCCGCACTCTTTTAATGAATAATTGACTGTCGGTAGTTATGTATCTCCATTCTCCATGCACCTATTTCACCATATATACCTTGCCCATGTTTCCCACATCCATAATTTTTATTGTTCACCTCGCATACTCGCTCTTTCGCCTCGCTCCACCTCGCGCGCTCGCGTAGGTTGTAAAATTACAAAAACCCGTGTAAAAGAGATTCATCAAAACAACTCCTCTCAACTCTTTATGGCTTCTTTGTCTCTTCTCACACTTTTGCGAGTATTCTTATCACGTTATGCGGTTACGTAGCCAACGCATTGGAGGGTTGAAGGCGCGATCGAGATGCCTCGCAAGTCGCGACGAGCATAACCCGTTTGATATGTAACAATGAGTTGATTACGACAGTCTTTATGGCTCACAAGTCGCGGATCTCGGGCACTCTCGGGTTATCGTGGAACTGCTGTTTTAGGAAAAACTAATTGGAGTGATGTAGAATAACAGCAATGTCGTAATGACATCGGTTTCCGGTCGCTCCGCTTGCTCCAGGTCGTTGTTACTCTGTCATGGCCTTAAAAGGCTAATGATGCCTCTGCAGGCTGTTCCGTTTCTGTAATTTCTCCGGCGATGGCGAGTTTTTGTCGACTCGTCGACGGCTTGGGAGGTGTTCTCGCGTGGGTTCGAGCTGCGATTCGCTGTGTGGGCCCTCGAGGGACTCGGTTCTCGAAGAGAAATTTTTTCTAAGATGAATATTTTCGGTTTTAGAGGCAGTTTGGAGCCCAAAATAGGCTAAAATGTAGTCTTTAGTACGAATTAGGCTCACAGAAGGCGTAAAGAAATATTTTGAGACGAGTTGATAAGCGGTCTGGATCCAAATCAACCTCAGAAAAAATATGAGAAAAACTTGAAACTCAGTTTCAAGTCCAAAAAATGCTTCAATCGAGTCAAAAAGTGACTTCACGGAGTCAAAATGCAATCAAAGTAAGAATTAGCCCAAGACAAGGCATGACGAGGTACTTTAGTAGCTGTGAAGTGAGTCTTAAGTTCAAGTTGATCTCAAACAGACGTGAGAAGGAGCTAAAGGGTTTCAAATGAAATGAAAATTTCGCAACCCAGTAATTTTTGAGTCAGAAAACCTTTTTTGTGAGGTCACTGAAGTAATACTAATCTCCGTCTGGCCTAAAAAGGTGCCAAAGAGCCCTAAGAAAGGCCCGGAGCCCAGCTGTTCCGTTACTGCATCGAAAGCCGGACTTGTAACATATTTGGGTGGCGATAAGCCGACGAGTCGTATCAGAAAGACCATTAGTGTAACAAATATGTAGGTGACATATCACCCGCTAATTATAAACCCCAAGTTCGTGACCAGGGACGGAGCCAGAGCGGGGTCTGGGGCCGTCACAATGACCTGAGTCCCACCCAGCTCCACCTCTGGCTCCGACACCCAGTTACGCGATCACAAAGGGCAAACCGCAGCTGCGCTACCGCAGCTACATACTTAATTCAATGTTATGTATCAGTTTCAGTCGTCGTCGCCCGCGTCATTAAATCCGCATTTCATTATGCGTCTTATGCTCATTTCAGAGATGTCATTGCAACACTCACCTGGAAGATGTTCTGCATCTTGAAACTGCGCTCGTCCACTCGTTCTACAGCTAAAATATCAGACAACGGGATATCACAGATGGTGCGTTTGCCCTTCGCTTTCGAGTAGCTCAGGGACTGGGTGGTGAGTCTGAAGAAGCGTTGCTTGAAGTTCCGGCGGCCGAAGCGCTTCCGGCTCTGAGCGCGCTTCGTCATCATTCTGGGGAAGAAAATGACGTCATTCAAAAGCGGGTTCGCGAGCGGAAGTTTTAGAAAAATTACCCCTCTCTGTCCGGGATGGGAGGCAAGGGTGAGAAAAAGGTGGAGAAAGTTAGGAGATCGCTTAATTTAGCAAAAACGGGACTCTTACCCTTCCTTAAGTAACACTGCCTCGTTCGTACTATCGCCGGAAGTGTTCGCGCCGAATGTGGAGATGACTTCCAGGAAATGCTTCACCGCATCGACGTGCTTCTCGGTGCAGAACGTCTTGTACAGCTGGTTCGTGTACTGCTCCTTGCAGGGCTGCTGGGCCGACCGGGAGCTCACCAGGTTCCCCAGCGACTGGATTGTCTTTGATATCAGGGTTAGAGTTCGGGTGGTTTGGGCGTCCTAAATAAATTGAGGTCATTTTAGGATGAACCATAGAGACCTAAGGTAGAGGGGGAACGGCAACATTTTTTCTTTTACAATATTTAGATTTACGATCAATACCAATTTGTTTTTAGTAAAAATATTGCTCTCTTCAAAATTCAAACGAGACTTTGCTCATGAAAAAAGTAATATTGCCTTTCGGGACGGACATTACTAATCATTACCAATCAATATAAAATTAATTCTTCAATTTTTCTTTAGATTTTTGATATGTTCCCTCATTTGGTTCCCTATTTATTTCTTATCTCCTCAAAACTAAGAAACCAGCCAGTCAGTTTAAGTTTCTGTGATGTAAGAAAACTCACCAATGGCTCAGAAGTGAGGTCGAACAGCTTTGGTCCGAGGATGGCGGGGGCGAAGAAGCGTAGAAAAATGAAACCGGAGACGACGGAGAAGCGCACCTCCTTGTTCTGTGGGAAATGTTTGGCAGCACTTTCTCTGAGATCATGGAAAATCTGGCACAGCACGGCGGGGCACTTGGTGGCGCTCCTCGTGATGGCCTCGAACACCTTCTCCACGTAGTTCTGCAGATTGACGAGGTTCGAGCTGATCTGGGCCTCGTCCTTGACGCGCGTCGGATCGATCTCGCAGGGCCTGTGCTCCGCTATGATCTCCTCCACAATCGGCCTCAGCGTGCTGTGCAGGTAGTGGAGGCCCGAGAGTCGCATCGCCTCGTCCATCATCTTCGAGACGAGTGTGTTGCCCCGGAAGATGGTCGTGGGGTCCGTGAGTTTGCTTATCTCGTGATCGGCAAGGGCCTTGATCATGGGAGCGATGAGATTCTTGAAGGTGAAGAGTCGCACGAGGGGCTGTGCCACTTCAGTCTTGTTGGAGATGAGCTCGCCGAGGATGTAGACGGCGCTGGTGGTGACGGAGGGTCGGTGGTCAATACTTTGGATGAGGGCATTGAGGAGGGGGTCGTAGGACGTGAGGGGGAAGACGTTGTCGGCGGTGTAGTGGAGCTTGAGGCGCAGGGACCCGATGGAGTTGTCGGAGCTGAGTCTCGTGCCGGGAGGCGTGGCGCACGAGCGGGCGGGTCTCGAGTGGCTCGAGCGTGGTTGGAGGAAGTACCAGGCGCTGGCTTGGAGCGCGTTCTGCTGCTGCTTTCCACGCACCTGGAGATTGGATTAAGGAGACATTCAGAGATTTTTTGGGAGCTAAATCTTAAAACTTTTTATGGATTTTTTCTGGAATAACCAAAGGTCGACTTTTTGGCTTGAGAATTGAGTCAAAAATTTTATGGGACAATATTGGTCAATTCGGTGGTCTCTAAATCAAAGAGGGTCTCTTACCTGGAGTTTAACCTCGCCCAGGAAGACGTCGTCGCCCATGACGGGGGAATCGTGCCACATGCTGATGGTGACCTCGCAGAGGTCCGCTCCCCCCAGGGGGGCCACCGTGTAGGCGCTGTTGCTGTCGTGCTTGCTGTCGTTGGAGTCCACGGCGAGGTCGAAGTAGAGCGTCTCGTCGAAATGCGGGTTCACGGTCTTCTTTTTCACCTTCGTTCGCTTCACGATCTTTCGCTTGTTGGAGTAAAAGGCCGTGACGACGGCGTAGGGGTCGCAGGAGCCCCCCTTTCGGGCCAGCTCCGAGCACTGGACGAGCTTGATGGCGAGTCGCGGCTTGCTCTCGTTCCGGAACGACGACAGCAGGCAGTCCCCCGAGCTCTTTTTACTCTTCCCATTCAGCGTCGTCGTCGACTCGACGATCAGTCTGTTGGCGGCGGCGTTTTCCTTCGCGTTCTCGCGGCTCCCCCCGCACCCAAACAGCTCCTCGCACCGCTTAGAGCCGTCATCGATGGCAATCTCCACCTGCGCCTTCCCCTGCACCTCCGAGTCCTCGTCCACGGGTCGCAGACTGAACCAGTGGTCCTTGTGGTTGTACACGTGGAGCTCCTCCCGCTTGATTGCGATCTTTCCTATCGCCTTGTCCTGCTTCAGATGCTTGTCTCGGTCCCAGATGTACACGGAGAGGAAACGGAACTTGCGCGGAATCTCGAACTGGAACTCCTCCCCGAAGAAGGGACTCAGTGTCCGCTCGATTGTCGGCGTCCTGCATATCTCCTCCTGATCGAGAGCTATGGTACAGTAGACATCACGGTTTCCCACCGTTCCGCATGAGTTAGTACGGCCTGTTAAATTTTTTGCTTCACCTGTAATAAACCGCAGATTTGTGTGTTTGCAGGGGAGGAAATTCTATATCGCCAGTGCACACGTCAAGCTTCAGTGTCGTGACTCTTGATTGCCGGCTCGGGGCTTCGAAACGCGTCTCACAGATTGCTGGGCCGTCTTTTGGGCACGTTTTTAGGGTTTTCACACACTTCATTCGACATTCAATCAACCCAATCCTGCATATCTAACCCTTTTTTGGACTTCGAAGTTTTCGAAAAAATTAAATAACATCTAGAAAGAAATTCTCTTTCCTCTGTAAGAGTTCTAAGAGACCTTTAACTGTGCTCCACGGGTTTTCAAGGTCTAAAAACAGGACCTCTGAAAAGTTAAAGGGCTCCACAAAATTAAAGAACCTCATTTTGAGGGGATATTTCGCACACTTGAGCTCCAATTAATTTTTTAAAAGCTCTGATGGCTCATTTTTGTTGAGCTTAGAAATCTTTAAAGACGTTTTTAACAATTTTGGAGAAATTTTAAATTTTTTACATGGGCTTTTTTTAGCCAACCTGGTCTAAGTAAAATAACTTCAGTCTTCAAAGACCCTCTTTAGAAGCCAGATTATCGACCCTAATGCTACAAACTTCCATACATTTCCATGAACAAATGGCAGGGCTCTCGTACCTCAAAAATCTCTAAAACGGGGTTAATGTTGAAAAAATTATTTTGAGACTTCCCCAAAATAAGCTTACGAGCCCCAAATCTATCAATCCGCAAACAATCGAGCAAACACAATCATTCGGTAATAACTTGCGCCATCGCCATCACCGTGCCATTTATCCGCTGAAACGGAATTTTCATTCATCATCAAAACAAAATCAATAATTGGCGGCAACGTCTCTTTGACATTTAAGCTAGTTTGTGTGCGCGAAAACGGAAAAAGTAAAAGGTCATCTGAACGTGTTACAAATCTGATAAAAATGATAATCAGTCTGCAGTCGGTTGAGTAACCGGGCGGCGCATCCGAGAGAGAGATAGGGAAAGGATGTCAGAGGTCCGATGAAAAATGATCCTTTCACCCACAACTCGGCCGATTTTATCTGGGCTATCGGAAATCAGACTAATGGGGGATTTAAAACGTCTGTCTCTTTGTACATTACCACATATTCTGCCGACATGACACATATTTTTTTCGTGCGTGTGGGAATTATTGGAAACATCTGGGCAGAGGAGATCCAATACTCATCAATGAGTTGCGGGAGCACTCTGTTTTTCACATTTTATAATCACATAACACAGGAAATCGAGTAAATTGACACTAAACACATGTACGAATGCATCAGCAGCTCTGTATGGGTGTGTGTGCGTGTGTGGCCATGAATGAAGCTCGAAATTGGATGAATGGAGCGACGGGATGCTGATAGTTTTATCAATTTTCGGCCCCGTCCGGGAAATCTCCCCCACTTTTCACACACCCACTCTTCATTGAGGAGCCCCGCGCGTCCTGGATCCGGCTGCAGCCTCCGGAGCTCCTCCAGGACCCAGTAGTGGTCCAAACTAAAAACATTTGTTTCCCACTTTCGTGCTTCCCCCGTTTTTCTCCCCCCCGGCCCCGAATCCGGCCCCCAAACCCCTCACTCGCGGACCCCGACACCTCGGCTTGACGCACGGCACTGCTTCTGCTATTTTTCCACTCTTTTATTTACCGATTTTGATTTTTAATTGCTCGCACAGTCTGATTCTTGCATCCGCTGCCATATTTGATCCATTACTGGGTTTACAATGAATCACAGTGCTCTTCATAGTTTGCCTGCTGAAATGCTGAACAAATTCATTCATAAATCTACTACACCTCCAAAGCGCCACGGGCGTGAGTTCCGACGCGCGAGTTTCGAAAAAGCCGTTACGCGAGGCACTTTCATTCATGCGCTCGTTTGAATCCATTAGCACATTTTTTGTCCCGCTCCCCCCTCTCGTCCATTCATTCAAGAATTTCGCCCACCTCTCTCACATGCACTCGCATGTTTTCTGTGCCTCTGCCTTCCGATTTCGAAAGATCCTATCTCTGGACGCGCGCGTCGTCGACCCGAGACTGTGCTTCCTCAATAAATCTCGCTTGGCGCATATTCTTTTACTCCATTACACATATTTTTTTGAATGAAAAACAACAACACGTCTCGCTGATAGGAGCCGTCAATGGGAGTATCTTATCTCGGGGTTCGAGAACGCTGAAAATAATTGAAAGGAAGTGGAGCTGCCCGAGTATCAGGCGGCTCTGGGGCCTGTGAACGAATGAAAGTCTATTAATAAATCTCCGTTTAATTGATTCGAACTTGAATGGGACCCGGGTCTTGGCAACACGCGTACCTACCCAAGATAAGTGCGACACAAGACCGTTTAGCGCTATCACGCGAATGATAGTAAAAGTGTTTATCAATCGGGCGGCGGTAATTCGTGAATGAAACGTGACTCGCGGATTTCTGCTCCGATATCAATTATCACCTTGAAAAAGTATTTTAAGAGTCCTATTTCCTGTTCCCGTCTTATCTGCATCCTCCGATAGCCGCCTTATCAGCTCGCTCGAGGGCTCTTTTTTCCTCAATCAGAGCAGGTGGGCTTTCGGAGCCGTCTCAAGCCTCTCTTGAAAGCCCTTGGAGGAGCCCGGACTATATAAGGAGGAGAAAAAAATTTTCCTGTGAAATTCAAAAAATGACCAAACCTCCGCTCGTTAACGAGACTTGGGATTGGGGAATTTTGGTCAAAAATTTTTTGTCGAGAAAATCGTCCCTGAAGCCTTTGAACGACTAGTTTCACCTCAAGAAACACGTTTCCGGAGATTTTGGGCGAAAAAAGTCAATTTGGAGAAAAAAAAATTTTTCATGTGAAATTCATAAAATGACCAAACCTCAGCTCGTTAACGAGACCTGGGATTTGGGAAATTTGGCCAAAAATTTTTTGTCAAGAAAATCGTCCCTGAAGCCTTAAAACGACTAGTTTCACCTCAAGAAACACGTTTCCGGAGATTTTGGGCGAAAAAAGTCAATTTGGAGAAAAAAAAATTTTTCATGTGAAATTCATAAAATGACCAAACCTCCGCTCGTTAACGAGACCTCGGATTTGGGATTTTTGGCCAAAAATTTTTTGTCAAGAAAATCGTCCCTGAAGCCTTAAAACGACTAGTTTCACCTCAAGAAACACGTTTCCGGAGATTTTGGGCGAAAAAAGTCAATTTGGAGAAAAAAAAATTTTTCATGTGAAATTCATAAAATGACCAAACCTCAGCTCGTTAACGAGACCTGGGATTTGGGAAATTTGGCCAAAAATTTTTTGTCAAGAAAATCGTCCCTGAAGCCTTAAAACGACTAGTTTTACCTCAAGAAACACGTTTCCGGAGATTTTGGGCCGAAAAAGGGCAATTCGGAGAAAAAATTTTTTTCATGTGAAATTCAGAAAATGACCAAACCTCCGCTCGTTAACGAGACCTCGGATTTGGGAATTTCGGCCAAAAATTTTTTGTCGAGAAAATCGTCCCTGAAGCCTTAAAACGACTAGTTTTACCTCAAGAAACACGTTTCCGGAGATTTTGGGCCGAAAAAGGGCAATTCGGAGAAAAAATTTTTTTCATGTGAAATTCAGAAAATGACCAAACCTCCGCTCGTTAACGAGACCTCGGATTTGGGAATTTTGGCCAAAAATTTTTTGTCGAGAAAATCGTCCCTGAAGCCTTTAAACGACTAGTTTTACCTCAAGAAACACGTTTCCGGAGATTTTGGGCCGAAAAAGGGCAATTCGGAGAAAAAAATTTTTTCATGTGAAATTCAGAAAATGACCAAACCTCCGCTCGTTAACGAGACCTCGGATTTGGGATTTTTGGCCAAAAATTTTTTGTCGAGAAGATCGTCCCTGAAGCCTTAAAACGACTAGTTTTACCTCAAGAAACACGTTTCCGGGAATTTTGGGCCGAAAAAGTGCAATTTGGAGAAAAATATTTTTCATGTGAGCTTTTAACTGAGAGTGCACAAGAGTGAGACAGAAACTATGATCGATTCTACACCTTCAAACGCTGGAACGTACTTCTCTGCATGTATTACGATATTTACTAAATCCAGAAGCGTTTTTCTATGATCCCTAGGCTTCTAAAAAGATTTTAAATAACTGACTGTGGCTGTGGAAAGTGGCGCCATTTTCCATGTTCTTGGTGAGGGTTCCAGAATAGGTTTAAGGCTCTTTAGATGAGCAAAATTGGGTCAGGATTCTTAAAAACAATCGCCGTTTTATCTTTACTCGATATGAAAAATCTATTTTCAGGCTTTAAAATCAATTGGAGACCGAGAAGCTCTTCCTGTTTGGTCTCCGGTGACAATCCAAAAATAACTTAGACCCACGCCAGAGTGAAAAGGAAAGGCATCCCGAGGAAACGGCGTGAAAATCGGATGACTAAGCCCACGAATGTCACGCACTGACGTCAGCCGACGTAACTTTCCCCAAGGGCTAATTCCAGCCCTTGCAGTGGGCTCATTGCCTCATTTCGACCGGCTCGAACGGCTCGAGTGCCATACAAGAAACACCTCTTTAAATAATTACAATAATACATGTAATGCGAAAGGCAGCTAGCAATTAAAATAATCTCCAAGTGGCGAAACATTTAGGCGTCGTAGGCAGAGAGATACGGCATAGCTCGACTCGACCGAGGTGAATCACAATAATAATACAAAAAATTGATTTTCCTCCTCAGTCTCTGGTGCTATTGCATTCGTTTCGGCGGTGTCGAGGTGCCACCCACTCGGCTTTTGATGCCCGACGTCTCATTTTGAGCAGTTGCGAGGCTCTGCGAGTCGAAACTGCACGGAAGAGGGGCTCAATCGATCCAACAAAGAATAAATCGTCGAATTAATTCACACCCGCGCGAATTCGCTCGACTACAAAATACCTTGGATGCTTAGCTCGAATTTGTTTGCTGTGGGCACATCACATTTCACATTTATCTCCGATCCGATGCAGTTTCACGTGAATCTCGTGTCTCGAGAGTTTATAATCACGTGGGATTACAGATATCGAGAGCGATGTGCGTGCGGTTGCGACACCACCTCTTTCTCAGTCTCCGTCAGATTTCACTTTTGCTAGAATCCCACTATTTTTTCGACCTTTTGAAGTAGTTTCACTTTCGATTTGCCTTTTAAATTTCCCGCGATTGTCTGGCTGGCACTGGTCTTGCGAATTCTCACCTCTTTCCAGAGACCGTGACACTGCGAGCGAGTGACCACGACGCGTAACTTTCATGAATGAAATCGAAATTACAAGAGGCACGGCCCGATACTACGACCATTCATCGTCACGGCTCGACACCAACTGCGGCCGTCGCTCGTTCGTGCGACGCCTGAATGGAAGAGAAATGTGTGTATAGTAGAGCGGGGTGTCTGTCGACTCGTACAAGTATGTGGGGCTGCTGAGAGCGACGAGTTGAAGTGCACCAGGCCGAGTCTAGCAAACCCAAATATCGGAGTATGTGCGAGCTTATTCAAACGCATAATTAATTACCTTTGTTCGCATGCGAGCTTCCCAGACGTTTCTTCCCAGGGCTCTATGAATGACTTCGGAGCCGTACACACCGCCAGCTGAAGACGCGTCGGACATTCTTGGGGTTTTTCAGTGTTTCCTTGAGAACCGGGTGGCTCGTTTACCGGTTGGATAATCAAACACTTGACAGTTTAAACCTTTTATGTAATTATTGAAGTATTTCAAAATTTTCTGGCGAAATAAAAATTTTCTAGAAGGCTCAAAACTTCCAACTTCTTCAGAAAAATTTTAGAAAGCACTATAATGATACTTTCTTTTGAGAAAAAGATTTTCAAAAACCCGCTAATCGCTTCATTCAAAAAAATGAACTCCAAAAACTATGAGCGGTCTCTAAATTTTTGAAGCTCCATTTTTATTTTCTAAGCTTTTTTAGATGTGAATGTTTGGAAGGATAGCGTTTAAATTGGTAAAAAAAAAATGTTGGTCCCAAATCGAGATTTGAGATAAAAATTTTTTTTTTCACGGTGACCGAGAAAGCAGGAAAATTCGTACCCAGCACCTCTTGAAAAATCTTCTAGATGAGGATTGTTTCAAAGACACATAAAAATACTTCTCTTGAAAAGATCTATCAATTATTCTCGGTCCCTTCAACGGAGAGACTACGAAAGGCAAGCTCAACACCCCAGTGGACCTGAGCAGCATGCAATGGAGTTGTGAAACACGTTAACATCATATTGTTCTTCCAGTGCACGGGCAAGGCATGTATTTGATTGAGTTATTTGGGGTGACACAGATTTTGGGCAAAAACAAAGGGCTTCGGAACTCTCGCGATATACGAACTCGATGTCAATACACCGCAGTTTCCGGTCATTCTGAGCGAGTGCACTGGCACGCAGAAGAAAGGGGCTTTGCAGTGTCCCACGTAGCTCGTCTTTGGGCTATCAAGGGTATGGTTTCGATTTTCGTGGGAAAATGTTGATCATTGGGAAACCCTATTCCACGATTTTGTGAACAAAGGACGGCTTATCGAAGAAGTCAAGAGCTAGCTCGTGCTGAGCAAAGGACAAGGGCATCCTGGCTGCTTTTTGCGACTTAAAAAGCGTTATCCTATTTATAGTAGACCTCGCTTCCTGCTGATACGCCGTATAAAAACAAAGTCCTCAGCCCCAGCTTCAGAGAACTGAGTGACTTGAAGTAGCCAAGATGTGCATCCTCTTACCCGTTTTTATTTTCCTCACCGGAGTCCTCACGGTCTCCGACGCCCTACGCTGCAAGGCCTGCATTGGAACTCCGGAATACTGCAGAGAGGCGAGACATCAGCTGAACATGAATTGTGCGCCCGACAGAGTGGAACAGAGCTCCTGCGTGATCCTCAGGTTCAACGAGACAGCCGTCGTGAAGGGCTGCAGTATCTCCAGCTGCGAGTTCGAGAACATCTGCTCCGCCTGCTACACAGATTTCTGCAACGAGGAGCGGCCCTCGGTGGTTCCAGGCAGTGGATCTGAAAATTTTCGGTTCTCAGCAGTTTTGAAGGTTTTGTTGCTATTTTCTCTAATAAAAGTTTTGTAAGGAAAATAAGATTTTCTGAAAATTTTTTGCTTCTTAGGGAAGGTTAAGGTCCTTCGTTAAAGGATCATAGGTTCGGTGTTTTTTTGAGGGCGATTTTGGAAGTCAGAGGACTCGATAGAGAAGCTGGAAATAAGATGGATTAAGTACGAGGGACCTCAGACAAAACTCACGACCTTGCTCTTTCCTCAACGGAATTTGCGTTTGAAATTTCAATGATAACAGAGAGTCAAAGTGGGGACAGCTTGTTTCCTATCCAGCGCTCCGAAGTGAGAAGGAAAATATTTGCGAGTCGCGAAAAAGCAGAGTTTCCCGGAAACCCATCGATCTCGCTTCTGACTGCCATGAAAGGCGACAAAATGGTTGAGAAGATGACCCACCTGCGTCAGCCCAACCCGGACAACCCGCTAGTTTACCTGGACGTGAACATCGACGAGGAACGCGGTAAATTATGCTGCAACTCGGCAAGGTTGCATTCCTTATCTAATCTCTTATCAAAATAATGCAGTCGGGCGCATCGTGATCGAGTTGAGGAAGGACGTCGTGCCCGAGGCGGTGGAGAACTTCAGGGCGCTCTGCACGGGCGAACGAGGGGTCTCTGAGAGCGGGATCCGACTTTGCTACCGCGGGACGAAATTCAACACGGTCAAGAGGCTATTCATGGTCCAGGGAGGCGACATCGTGAACAACGACGGCACCTCTGGAGAGAGCATCTACGGATCGACATTCCACTCTGAGCCAAACACGCTCCCGAATGAAGGTAGGTTTGGGACTTTTGGTGACCTTGAGTCGTAGAAGCTTCATATAGAAGGATATTTGAAGGGTTGGGGAAAACTACAGTTAAATTTAAATCCTTAAATTTCAGAGGGAGCCGTAGGAATGGCCAACTTCGGGAGCTTCGACTCGAATAACTCGCAGTTCTACATCACGACGGTGGACTGTCAGCACCTGGACGAGTCAAATCTGGTCGTAGGGTACGTCATCAGAGGTCTCGGCGCCACCCAGGAGATGGAAAAGTACGCCTCTGACGAGGGAGTTCCAACCCGCCACATTTTTATCTCCGACTGCGGGGAGCTGAAGTGCGGAGAGGACTGGGGAATTTGTGATAGAGACGAAACTGAGGACGTCCTGCCACCCTTCGTTCGTGACTGGGACGGATTCGAGGCCGACTTGAATGTGAGAAAGAGCCATTTCTTCCTAAATTTTTCGATAAGAGAATTTTTTGCAGATTAAAGAAATGATGAACATCCTTGAGTGCATCAAGAACGCTGGAAACTTCTACTACAAGGCCAACCGGTTCGTGGAAGCGAGCCGAAAGTACAAGAAAGCTCTCAGGTACTACCACCACTTCAAGAACCGAACCATTCTCCCAGACGAGCTGAAGCTCCTGCAGGACTTTCACCTGCTCAACTCTCTCAACTCCGCCGTCGTGGAACTCAAGCTTGGGAACCACCAGAACGTCATCTACACCTGCAACGAGGCGCTGAAGCTGGACCCGGAGAATGTGAAGGCGCTCTTCCGGCGAGGTCAGGCGAGATGCGCCCTGAAGCTATACGAGGCGGCCCTAGAGGACCTGCGGGTGGCCAACAAGCTGACTCCAGAGAACAAGGCGATCTTCGGGGAGCTCGAGAGGGTCAAGAAGCTCCTGCAGGAGTACCGGGAGGGCGAGAAGGTGGCCTACTCTAAGCTTTTCATCTGAAGAATCTCTCCAACGTCCATTGGAACCCCGGAATTCGAATGCTTGTTTGGTATTTGTGCGCTTTGCATGTGTCATCTTGTCTGCTAACGAGAGATCTACTCTTTATCGAATAATAAAGTGTATTTAAATGTTTCAAGAAGGTTACTCTGCGAGTTCAAATTTTAGAGTCTCTCAAGGAGGCAGAAGGGTAGCCAGGATTTTTCAAAATGGTGCTTAATAGACTCCAAAAGCTCCAATATGTACCAGGGAGGCTAAAAGAGCTCAAGGGAGAAGGGGAGAGGGCCCCAGCTACAAGCTTAATGGACAAAGGTCTAAAAATTGGGATACCAATGAGATTTTTCTTCATCCCTTGCTGAATCTCTGGTCACAAGTGGGTTCAAAAGAAGCCACAAATACCTGTTTTAGATCCCTAAGCATTTTTTTTGGCATTCAAAAGCTGCTTATAGTGTCAGACTGGTCTAATTTTTTACTAGGAAAGCCCCTAATTTTAAATATTTATTCTGTCTTTTGACTGATAAAGTCTCTTGATACATTTTCCACTCATAATGATTGATAAAGTTAACCGATTAACACATTTTATCAGAGAACATCGAACATTTGAATCTCGCAACTCAAAGACGCCTGTCTCTTATTGCAAATCACACCTCAGTCGAAAAACAAAGCGATCTCCGAATATTTTACTGTTAACTTGCCATTGACTTGGTGGCTCCAAGAGCCGACTTGAGTAGCTAAAACGTGTCGGTAGAAAATTGAAAAATTGACCGTGGAATGTCTGCATAACTCATTGGGGGTCGGCGGAGGTGCCCGGTTCCTGCAGCTTCAAAGCCTTGTACTCTCCCTTCAAGTCTTCCAGTTCCTTTCGGAGCTTTATCACTTTCTGTTTCAGCTCGTTTCGCTTCTTCACCTTCGCTGCAATCATCTCATCCATCCTTCGCCTGTTCGACTGGTCTACGACCCACCGGAGGTACAGCTCGGACCACAGCATGATGCTACAGGGGGCGACTGAGGGCCATATCACGTCGGGGTTGGGCTCGTATAGCGGCTAAAACATAAAAGATGATTGGTGGGGCCAAGGAAAATGACTTTACTCACGTTCAAAATGGTATCCATGATCTCGGGTCTAAAAAGGTGGGTCCAGTAGCTCGTGGTTTTCGTGAAGACCCCGAGATTCTCGCGCTCCTTCTCGCAGTCCCCGAGAAATGTCCCGTACTGGCTGAAGTAGCTGTTCTCGAAGAGCATCTCCAGCAAGTTTCTGAAACGACTTGTCAGTTATTGAGCCTTTTGGGAGTTTCAATCTCACATCTTGAACTCGAAGCTGGACACAAACTGGTAGTGCAGCTGGTAAACGCAGTCGAGGAAAAGCAGAAAGCTCGGGTTGGAAGTCTTGTTTCGCGCCGGCGAGTAGCAGGAGTACCGATGTCGCGTGGCAAAGGGATACCCGCCCTGCAGGAACTCGCGGTCTATGAGGGCCACGAAGCCTCGGATTGTACGGCAATCGGGGTTGAGGATGATCTGAACGAGCCCCGAGATGAGCAAGGTGGGGTCACTGCCCTGGAGCAGCACGGGGCTTATCTCCTTGTCCAGGCACTGAGCCACGACGCAGGCGGCGTTGAGAGTCTTCAGCACATTCGAGAGCCAGTGCGAGTTCTCCAGACGCTCCAAGTACTTGTCGACTGATGATCCTGAAAATAAAATATGTTTTGAGTCTTAAAATATAAAGCTTCAGTACTAAATATTAAGCCCCTAGAAAAAATACCTCTGTCATTGCAGGCCTCCATGAGTTTGGCGAAGGAGTCGGCCGTCACCTTGATGCCGTGATTCACCTTCCTCCACTGCGTGTATGTGTCGTTGGAGACGCTCGTTCGACCCTCTCTCGTGTCGATGATGAAGCCTTTGGTAGTCCTGCCTAAAACTATGTTAACAATCGTCTCGTCCCCCGCACACCTCTTCACCCCATTCTGCTGTACGATCACGGCCCCCCTCATCAAAACGACCTCCCCGTGCTTGTAGCACAGCACCGGGAAGCGTCCGCCCTCCCGGAAGGCCGCAGAGTCCCGTATATCCTGGTCCGACACGGCGTTCGGGACGACGATGGCCTTGCCGTAGGTCGGACAGACCTCGTATGTCTCGTTGATCTTTGAGAGACGCCACGCTCCGCCCGCCAGCAGCTTCGCGTACTCCTCCTCCGGTCTGAAGATCGTGTAGCCGTTCTCGAGAATACTGAAGAAGGGTCGGTAGAAGAAGGCGTACATGAAGGAGGCTGCGACCCGCGACAGCTTCTCGATCGACTCAGCGACGTTCTGGAATTCCTGTAGCGAGCTGATTTCGATGCGGAGGATCCGGAGGTCCTTGCAGAAGAGAGTCACGGTGCCGCCGGTCTGGCTGGAGGAGGCGTTGTTGATCCAGTCTTTGCTGAGAATCTCGGAGCGGGGCTGGGACTTCTCGACGTGGTCGATCGACTGGTGCAGGAGCCACAGCTCGCTCTCGTCCTCGCGCCGCGTACTCAGGATCAAGTGGTGACCCGTGATGCACAGCGAACCTGCAACAAAAGGCTCGTGAGTGGCTTAAAAAGGCAAAAATATGGTCCTCACATTCGATTTTCTTCGAGCTGCTCTCATGCAGCGTCACTTTGTCGATTTTGGGGGTCTTTATGAACTCCGCGAACTCCATCAGGTCTCTCAGACGATTCCTTGCGTCTCTGGCAGCTCCAATTCGCGGTAGTTGCTACTGAAATGCGGCAAAAGAGGGCCGAATTTCAAGAAACATCAGAGAAGGGTTTCACTCGGCGATTTAATGCGAACGAAGAACAAAACAAACCGACAACAAGAGGCTCATTTCGATCAATGATTGTCGGATCGAAATGTCAGTCGAAATTAAAAACGTTAAAGTTTAAAATTTTTGGAAATTTTAGCCACAAAGAACAAATCTTGACTGCTCTGAAAATATCGAGTTAATGAACTATCAGACACCAGATCTTCGTAGAAGTCAGAACAGGCTCTCAAAACTCCTCTATTTTAGTAAAAATATGCGGCGAGTATGGGATTAAATTAATCGATGTAATCCACTAATTCAGCCACTCCAGAAGTCGCCCAAACGCCCAAATTAAGCCTTGAAGCCTTTTTGAACGGGTTCTGAAAAATTCAATAAAGTAAAAATGCCTACTTTTGGGGCAAAAACGGCCGCTTCAAATCGAAGCCAATATCCCGCTACGAATTGCTTATCTGATAGAATATGTGCTCTTGTCAGTCAAAAGTAGCTTCTAGCGTGTGTGTCCTTTTTATCTCCGAGTCGTCTTAAATCACATAAAAAATGGAACAAAATGAGTCAATGCTGGTCGACGAATCATTTCCCACGAGTTTGGTGATAGACTCAACCCAGTACTCGGGCAGATTCTCGGACTTTGGTCCGAACTCCCGGCGACCAAGCGGCATGTTCGCAGACACCAGCAGAGACAGTCCTCGTCGGTCCTCCGAAGCCGACTTGACTGCGCCAAATGCGAGCCCCGAAACACCCTTCGACTCCTCCTCGCACAGCGACAGCCACCAGAAGCCCCGCTCGCGCCCCTTGGAACAAATAACCCTGACCCGGTCGCGGTCCAAGTCGATGCAGGATTTCGTGAGCTTGAACAAGAAAAAGTTCCCTCATGTCGAGAGCAAGGTCAAGAAAATGATCAACCAGATGAACGCCACGAATCCCATCAAGCGAGTCAGCAAGCAAAAGTCGATGCCGGAGCTCCAGTCGGAGGGTCGTGGGATTTGCTCCCCAGACGATGAGTCCAAGCAGGATTTCGCAAGCATTTCGAAGGCCTTGGAAATTCAGGTTTACAAGCTAAAGGACCTTCTAGAGAACGCGGAGGCCAATCTGGAGGAGGCACGGTTGGAAAACCTCGCACTCAAGCGAAAAATCGAGGACATGCGGGGGAAACTGTTCCAGCTGAGTGAGCGGCGCTCGTCCGCTCCAATGTCCTTCTCATCCGCCCTCGACCTTCGGCCCTTCGACCTCTACCACAGCCAGCGCCGTCCCAAGAAGCTGGTCCACTGTAGCGTTCAGACGGTGGACGAGGAGAGCGAGTTTCTCGTCAGAAGCGCCACCATTTCCGGACTCGTGAGTAGCCTCTTAAACTTTTCTTCCCAGCTCAAAATCTTATGAATCTTTCCTGCAATCTTTTCAAAAAAAATCTTTCAAAAAGAATCTTTTCAAAAAAATAACGAATTCAATTTTAAAGAAATTAAAGAAATTTAAAAATTAATGAAAGCCATAAACACTACGATTTTCGACTTAATGAGAATTTAGCTCTTTAAAAAATATATCAGAAATTCGGTATCAAGGTTAAGAGCTTTAACTTTTAATTTTTTAGAAGCGTTCATATTATTTTTAAATGACCTAAGTTTGTCCAATTTGTTAAAAAGAAATTTCGAAATAAATTTAAAAATAAGAACTGTTTGGAAAATGTAGGACTGAAAAAGAATTCCAAAAGATCTCCAAATTGTTTTATCGGATAATTTTAATGTAGGTACTTTTTAAAACCTTGTTTTGCTTTACTTTAGACTCCCAAGTCTTCATTTTTCACCAAACGGGGTCATCAGAAGCCGATATTCATCGCTGACTCGGGAGTCCAGACGGAGGTCAGCAGCTTCCAGATCTTCCTGGAGGACGAAGTCCCTCCTCCCGGGAACAAAAGAAGCCTCAACCGCATCTTCCACTCATTCGAAAAGAGCGACAGCAGCTACCACATCTTCGAGGACAGCTCTGCCGTTTCGACCCCTGTAGAGCCTGACAGAGAGGCGCCTCCCAGCAAGAAGAAATGGAAGCTGTCGAAATTGCTCCACTGTGCCTGTTTTCCATGATATTAAATTTCGTACCGTTCGTCAGAGTTTTAATTGCGTCTTTAAAGCCACCCCATTGATGATAGAAATGGCAAAGTTTCAATAAATGTTGCAAAAGCGCTCGATTATGTTGACTTCACAAGTTTCCATCTATAATGAGGATCGTTATGCAAAATTCAATGGTGAATAGCGAATAAATAATCATCCTCGTTATTATAAATAAATGCAGACTTGCAGTCTGATGTTGCAGGCGCGGGAGTTGTGTGGGAAAAGCGCTGTCTTGGGAAAGTAAAAGCGAGCCGCAAGCTTGGAAAAATTACTATGCATGACTCGACTTCTTGCTCGTTACAGAGACGGAGGCGGACGACTCCCACTCTTGCATCTTTTTGTCCCACTCGGCTATAAACTAACGATTTAATGGGCCTCAGAGAGAACGATCGCCTATTGGAGCCCGCCTTTCTTTGAGCGTCTCGGAAACATTCGCGTTCATTAGGCTCATTCCCGGAATCGGGGTGAGAGCCGTCAAGCATACATATAGAGGATTGTCCTAGAAAAGCTATCTCCAAAAAGTGACCTCTCCATTTTGAATTTCATGAATAAATTCTGGTTGAGTGGTCCGAGGTGTCATCACTTTGACTATCAAAAAGCATGCTTCTAGTCTTAAAAATAAAATTTTGAACTATGGTGAGCCCCCAAGAAGCCTTTTCAAAAAAAAGCTTTAACTTTAAGATAAAAAATTATGACAGTTTTAAGAAAATTTGGAGACAGAAAAGACCGTAGATATTCCTCTAGAAGGTTTTCTTTATGGTGAGAGCCCATTTTCCTTGACCTTTGGTGCTCCCATTCGAGCACCATCTGGGCACCTTGGGCCGTTAACAGCCGCACACCATTTGCGGGTAATGAGTAAAAAATTACAGCTGAAATACCCTCCCTCTTCCTGCACAAAAGGGTGATAATTGAAATAATCGACATAATAAAAAATTTTATTCGCCCGCCACAACATTAGGCGATGGCGATCGTAATTCTGCGTGCCTCAGCCATAAATTTATCATTGCTCTGCGCCGGCGGTAATTTCCATTTTTACACCTTTCTCGCATTTCCAAATGACTAACTGTGTGTCGACTTGTTTCCCGCCATTCAGTCGTTTCGGGTGCAGGCGAGGGAGCGCGGGTTCCTTTTTCAATTTCAGGACACGACCGTGACGAGGATCGGGACGCGAGGAAAGGCAGGTACGAGCTTCTCAAAGGAACGTAGAAATGTGTTCTACTTAACCCATGTCTGACCTTTAGAACACTCGTAAAAAGTCAATTGAGGTTACGGCTGTATTACGACCAAGGATTGGTTACATATTTTTCCAACCAACAAACTTCAAAAATAAAAATTTCTAAAATATTTTTTATGTGAAGGGAAAAAATCACAGGATTCCTTTTCCTTAATTTGGTCCTATTTTTGTTAATATTTAAGAATTTGAAATCAAGACATTTATTTAACAGATATTTTTAGAATTTAAGGAACACAAAGTGCCTTCCAAAAAAAATTATATCATAGGACTTTTGGCCCTTTGAGCTTTGAGAAAATATATGGCAAGGTGCCAAAAGTTTTTGAGCAAAATTGAAAGCAAAAATAGCGTATTTTTGAAAGAATATTTTATTCAGTTGAATTTTTGGAAGCCATTTTTAGCCCATTTCAGTTAAGATTGAGGACCATTATTCAATAAACATTTACTTGAAAAAGCTATGGCCTCAAGGTTTAGAAAAAATGTCGCAAATGGGTTCAAAAGGGCTCCCCAACTCACAGCACGTCTCTGATAAAGGGCTCATTGCCCCAAAAGTCACGGAGCGAGAGGAATTACTCTGAGGAGATACGTGCCAGGGGGTGTCAAAGCCACATTGAATATTAACTATGCTCTCCCCTCATCCTATTACTTGTGTACCGTAGGTAAAATGCCGGAGCCTCATGGGTTCCACCGAGCCATCGCCTCGACGCTATTTGTTGCACAAACGTTTGGCCTGATGCCAGTGAGCGGCATTTTTGGGCCAGTTCATCATCTTCACTTCGATGCTCGCAGTGTCCGGTTCAGATACGCCGCGCTTATCTGCCTCTCGTACCTCGTGCAGACAGCCTTTTCCGTATATTGGCTAACGCAGAAGAAAATTGAGTTTGGCAAAATAGGTTAGTGAGCTTTTACGACCCTTTTTCTCGACTCGACTCTCCCGCATTCCAGTCTCCATCGTATTCGTCGTTGGAAACTTTTTTATCGCCCTGTCGATGATCCGGCTGGCCCGTCAATGGCCCCGGCTAATGAAACGGTGGGCTGACGTGGAGAACGCCCTTGCAAGGACGACGAACGTGCAGAAGTTGCGTCGGAAAATGATGTACAAAGTTAAATTGACCTCCTTTGTTATCCTCATTAATTCACTCGGTAAGTGGAGAGAGAACGGAAGGGGCGAGGGTCAGCTCACGGAAAAAGTTTCAGAAAAATTGCGGCTTCTTATGAGTTCGCGGGCTCTTCGTGGATGACGCCTGCGAATAAAGAGACGAGGTGACACTTCCTCCGACGGCAGGAAATGAATATAGGTCGGCGGGAAATTGAAATTGGACTGAGAAAACTTTTTCCGCGAGCTCGTGATACTTCCTTCGGGGGTGGGAGAGACAGACAGACGAGCCGAGTTGAAACCTTGGTCGAGAAATTTCTAATTGAAATTCAATTGATTTCCAACCCATAAATCTCCTCAGTCGAGCACTTGCTGAGCATTGCGAAATCCGTGCTTTCGAGCCACGACTGCGAGACCATCGAGAGCCCGGTGAAGGCCTTCTTCCTCTCAACAATGCAGCCGATCTTTTTTGTTCTGAAATACAGCATTCCCGTGGCCATTGTGGGCAAGTGGTCCAACGTTGCGGGCACGTTCGGGTGGGGCTTCAACGATCTCTTCATCACGCTCGTGAGCATCGGTCTCAGCACCCTGATGCGTCAGTTTAATGCGAGTCTGGCAGAACTGAGGGAGCGGAAGCTGGTAAGTCAGAGGTGGAACTACAGGTTTTGAAATTATCATCTCTTTCTTATTTTTAAACTTAATTGTATCATTTCCCAAAAGTCGGAAAAATGATTTATAAATCCCCTCTTGACTTTAAAAATTTCAAATAAAATTATGTGCCAATAAAATCAAAAGCGTTCATAGGCCCAAGGCTTTCAAATGATACCTCAGGGTCCTAAGAATTATGCCCGAAATTCTTCAAAATGATGTTTAAATTGTCGCTCAAAAGTCTCTTTGATCTAAAAACTAACACTTGAGAATCTGAAGTCAAAAATTGCACCCAGTCTTATGAAATTGTGCCCCTAACGAAGCCAACCTTCGTCCAGCCCCCCTTTAATCACGCTTCCATGGAAAGTGCGCCTGACATTTCGGCCCGAAATTTATGTCCACGCTATTTTAGCTGCTGCCACCGGAGTTTTGGATACAAAGGAGACATCTTTACAAGCAAGTGGGTGGACTGATACGTGACTTGGATGCCAACTTGGGTCCCATAATCGTCCTTTCATTCGCCAATAATTGCTTCTTCATCTGTGTTCAGATGCTCAACAGTTTAAAGTATTACACTCGATTCATTAGACATCGCATACTCGATTTTCTCGCTCATTTTCATCCCTCAGTAATTACTACGTTTTTTGTTTTGTCTCCCAATTTATCCGCAGCCAGCGCAGGGCCACCCTCGAGTCCATTTACTTTTGGTTCTCGCTTATCTATCTCATCGGCCGCACCGTCGCCGTGGCACTCAGCTCAGCAAAAATTAATGAAGAGTCTCACAAAACGATTCACTTGCTTCGTTACGTTCCCAATGAGTCCTTCAACTTGGACGTAATGAGCCGCCAAATGGCCCGAAACGCTCCGTACTCTCAGCGCTTTGTCTCGTTGCAGGTCAGGCGCTTTGCAGAACAGGTGGCCCGGGAGAAGCTCGCTCTGACCGGCATGAGGTTCTTCAAGATCACCAGACGCCTCCTTCTCAGCATCTCCGGCAGCATTATCACCTACGAGCTCGTCCTGCTGCAGTTCAAGCAGAACGACGTGGTTTCCGACAGCAATCCCTGCAACGCCACCATCGCCAACATCAGCTCCAAGGACTTTGAGTAGGGGGTTTCAGGACACAATTTGCTCAAATCGATATTGATACTGCTTATTGTATCGAGAGACGTGCATGACGGAGATTCTATTTGTTATTTGCTGGGCTCGTACCGTGCTGAAATGCAAACAATAAATTCGAATATATGCATGTAGTGAAATGTTGAGGAGGCAGATGACTTCCTGGAACGCAAAATATGATAAATTTCAAGAGATAATCCGAGATATTTACGGGTGAAATGCATCCTTCTCGTGCGCCATTAGTTGGGAAGTTGAGAGCCGACGAAGTAGAAAATTGTGTATTTTCACTGAAAAATCCCCCGCTGCTCGATGGCATGTATGAAAGTTTGCATAGCTTGTCATTGATACGACGATTTGTTATGAACTCGGGATGATCGTATCGTAACTCAGCTAAATTGAGCTCGCTTCTCATCTCCTCGACTGGCTTCCAATATCTCGCTCAATTGTTTACGAACCTCTTAAATACGAAATTTTTTTTCGTTCTTTCTTCCTCTGTCTGATGGCTTTGAAAAGAAAGCAGACGACCTCCAAACATTTTGCTTATCTGTGAGTTTAAGTTTGGTGTGGAAAGCGGAGGGTAAAATTTTAACTCTTTTCTTATCCAAAGGGTGTGGCCACAAACTTATTAACCCCCATTTCTAAGGCCTCGCTCAAATATTACGTTAAGGTAAAAATTGAGATTTTAAGACCCCTCCCCCCTTTATCACGGTTTGTCGTATATAATAAACGTTGTACCGAATGTCATAGAGCAGCCGACCCCCCCCCCCCCCGCCTTCAATTTAAGATATGTTATGTTTGAACTTTCGATAAAAATTATTTTTAGCGCCACCTAAGGAACAAAGGTCCATTTCTTTAAATAAAATTAACGAAAATTTTTTAAATACTGCTTAATAGACCTCAAAATCTTCGAAACTCAAAAACTACGACTAGCCCCCTCTGTTTTCAATCCTACAGGCGCCTCTGCGGCGAGAAAAAAAATTAAAAAGCCGTTACTTCTCCTTCAACCTATGGTCAGGTAGAAAAATAAATAGGCTTCGAGGTTCTAGAATAATTGAGAGCCTAATCAATATAAATGGAAGTAGAGATAAGAGCTTTCTTGAACCTCGATCAGTCGACCTTCAAACTGATAAGCTCTCGCTCGGCTGATCGCACTAGAAAGAAGTATAAATAGACGCCGACAGAAAGCGAGGAAACACGTAATCCGCGGAAATGTGGGTCACTGGGTCCCACACAGGTAGCGTGGCCGAGCGGTCTAAGGCGCTGGTTTAAGGCACCAGTCTCTTCGGAGGCGTGGGTTCGAATCCCACCGCTGCCACAAATTTTTTGCCCCACAAAAACTGGAGCAATCCGAGCCATTCACGTCACATCAGGTTCGTACTGAATGGCGAAAGACAGAACTCACATGTGCGAGCTTTAAGAGCTCATGAAATATTTACCGAGTCTGCTGCATATTTGTGGCGTTCCGAAGGTGAAAATGCCACTTATTTTTCATAATTTTCCGCCAGTCACACACCCATTCGCCACCTCTCTGACACACAGCTTCAAGTTGGCGGAGTGGAAACGCTTGCTCAGTTGACATCAGCGGTTTGGCGGAGCTGGAACTGGCAGCCCAGAATGAAGCAGACGCACGGAATAAGTTTCAAAGTGACAAAAGTGTCGACGCGGAAAATGTGTGTGGAGGAAAGTTTGGCGAAAATTCATCCTGATTTTCATTCCAGGAGTTCAACCAAAAATTTGTACTGCATTCCTGGTACCAGCCTTCATAATTTGAGAGCTGTGATTGATGCGAGAATTTGTATTCCAGAGGAAATTCACATCCCACGAACCATTAATGCGGCGTATGTGGGCCAGTTTTTTGCAGTAATGCGCCCTGTGGTGGTCTTCGGGAACTGCTTCGGTCTGCTTCCTCTCCGAAATGTGATTTCTCGCAGCTCCCTCGCTCGCTTCTCGTGGCTCAGCTGGACGCTCTGGTACTCCGTGCTGCTCGAGATGGGCATCCTCATTCTCTTTTCCACATCATTTTACAAGCAATTTGTGTTCCAAGTGGAGTTTAACAAAATCAGTCAGTATGGGCGGTCAGTGGTGGAGCTGGAGGGTGGTTGACTGTTAAACTAGGTCAACATTTCTCTCAGGTCTTAATGCACATGTCTCTTAATGCACAGTGAAAAAATTGATCAGGAGGTCGCTCTTAACATTTCTAAAAGTCCTCTCAAAATTTTTCTAGACTTAGAAATGTGTTTTTCGGCCATCTTTAAATTGCTCTAAAACAATTTCCCCTAAATTTTAGATAATTCATTCTTTGTGTGTTTTCAAGGGGATTTTTGGGAACCTCCAAATCTTTAAAAAATTCTCTAAAATTTTTAAAGGGTTCTTGAGTGAATTTCTATAGTTCTTCGGGGTCGTAAAAATAAAATCAATTCTTTAAGAGCTTTCAAAGGTTCCTCCAGCATGCGAAAGGTCCTTAAGAGAGTCTTCCCAAGAGCTTTACGGAGTTGTGGGTTTTCCAAGAAGCCCTTTAAAATTTTTAGAAAGATTTTTTTTAGAGTTCTCCTGATGGTTTTCTGAGTCAGTCAAACCAATAATTAAAATCCAGAATCTCCGTTAGAGAACCCTTTTCCAGTTCCGCCACTGATTCCTCCCAATGTACGGTTCGCAATTTTAATTTGGTTCGAGAATTTTCCAGTCAACTTGCTGTTCTACGGGTCTGCGTTAATGGTGTACATAAATATGACCATTATGGCGACATATTGGAAGAAATTGGTTGAAAAGTGGGAGGCAACGGAGTGGATGCTGGTGCCCGAGATTCGGCGAGGCTTCGATAAGAACGCATTGCGCCGCCGGACAAAGAAACTGATGGCGATGGTGTTTGTGGTGACGCTTGGTGGGTGAGACTTTAACGAGTTTTCTAACGCTATCACTTCCCTCGTTCCAGTCGAGCATGCCCTGGAGAAATACGCCGGCTACTACAAGACCAACGAGTGCTGGGGCTTCAAGCGGTACGAGGCGTATTTCCGACAGTCCTACCCGGACTTCTTCTCCGTCCTGCCCTTCAACTACGTCACCATCGTCTTCACGCAGCTCCTCCACATCTTCTGCTCCGTCAGCAAATCCTACCTCGATCTCTTTCTCATCTGCATCTGCCTCATTTTGCGAGAGGACTTTGCGATAGTCAACAGAAGCGTCGTGGGTTCCCCCACCGAGGTAAGAGAGTCTGAATGCACCGACACATCCCATTCGGAGAGCGCAATCTCGTAATTGAAAGCCATAATAAAATTCAATCAGTCCCAAGAGACCTGGAGAGTGGGAGTCGAACCTGTAAATTGGAATTTGCAATTAAAGGCAATGGATGGGAACTTCTGGCACCGCAAGTGGGGTCTCTACAAGCGCGTTCATGAGCTGCTTCTGTACGTGAATACCAAAATTGATTTCCTGCTGCTGCTTTCGTACTCGACTAACCTGTACTTTATCTGCGTTCAGCTACTTGCTTGCATGAGGTGAGTGGGGTACTGGGATTCTGCACTCAGACACGAACTCGCCGTATTCCAGGCATTTCTTCGCCAATTTCCGTGCACTTGGCACTCAATAGCCTGCCGCATTCCATTTGCATTTGTTTGATGGATTACCTGGTAATTTTCCTTTAAGGATTAATGTTAAATTTACCAACGGCAACGGGTAGTTCGTCCCTTTGACGAGCATCTGCTCTATTAAAGAATTTTTTCCGTCTTGTTTTTTCAGCGAATTTTTTCGCCTGTCCGTCTGTCTGTCCGAAATTTGATAACTCAAGAACCAGAAGAGCTAGAGAGCTGCAGTTTTTTGCATTATGTAGGACTTGGTCTGTAGGGGTGCAGGCTAACAATATCAGACCCCCAATCCCTCTTGAGGGGGGGACGAAGGATGTTTTACGTTTGTATGAAAACTCCTTATTTTTCACCCGATTGAGCTGTGTAGTCTAGGCAAAATCTAGTAAATCATGGCATCACATATGACCCCTTCCATTTACAGGGACCCTCAAAGTTTGGTCTTCTGCACCCTTGATTTTTATATATTTTTTAAAATTACAACAACAACAATGCCAGCATCAGCGCTCATTGAAAAAGCGGTGCTTAATTAAGACTCCTTGCCTTTACCATTTTTCCCTTTTCCTTCCGGCACAGGCAAAAGTCGTCGGCCGTCGAAGCCGTCTACCTCTGGCTCTCATTAATCTTCCTGATTGGACGCGTTCTGTATCTCTCGCTTGCAGCGGCGGAAGTAAACGACGAGTCCACGCGAATCGTGCCGTACCTTCGTAATTTGCCATCAACGGTCTGGTGCAGTGAGGCAGAACGCTTTTTGGATCATCTCACGACTGAGCAAATTGCCCTCACCGGAATGAATTTCTTCACTCTGACCCGCTCCCTGATTCTCAAGGTAGGGCTTTATCCGCGATGAAAATAAATTTACTTCATCTATCACAATTTTACGATCAATTGGACGCTAATAGTGGCCGTATATAAGGTCCCATTCCAGCGCGCCATCTTTTGAATTCGATTTGTGTTTCTGCTGACTACGTATGTCCTGCGGGCTTGATGCGTGTGTTTCTCTTTCTCCTCTCCCTTGCAGATTGTCGGCACCATAGTCACATATGAACTTGTCCTTTTCCAGTTCAAGGAAGTCGATGACGAAAAAAATAGCGATAAAAATCCTTGCACATGAATCATTTTGTAGCTCGTACTGCGACTATAATTCACATTTTCGTGGTGATGGCAGCAATATATGGATTATTGCGGTAATTTGGCTTGTCACTAATGGTGCTCTTTTCTCACCTGCGGTATTTCAGGCTCCTGCACACCTCGGAATGATGATTAATATGTTGTTTTTGCCAATTTAGAGCCTCGCCCGCGTCCCAGGATGCAGCCCAGACCCAAATCCACGCCTCCGTGGGCGAACCGAAGCCAAGGGGGACACCCGAGAAGTGCGTGGGAGAGCCAATTTTGTTTTGTGTCCCGGGAGTTCAGTCGTGCACGAAAAATTTCATCACTAAATAAAGCTTGTCGTCATCAAAAATTCCTTCAGCTTCACTTGCTGCCTTCCTGGAGCGTCGAAATCACTTCTCTCCACTCCGAGATAACAGAAATCATCGCATTATCATTGCTCATCCAATTTAGAACGGCTCTTTATCAAGCCAATGGGCGTCTCATCAGCTAATTCGGCTTTCAGCTAATTTTCAGACAGCCCACGTCTCCTCCTCCTGCTCAAAAAGTGCACAAAGTTTAGATGCAACAATTAATTAGTCTAATGGAGAAGTTTCTCTAGCGTGATGCGACATTTCTCGCCCAGCGACGATAAAATTAATTGAAAAATCTCGAGTGCAAAAGTTCCAGATGGAAGAAAAAGTTTCCCTCCCGACAGGTGACGCCCGTCGGGGGTGCAGATGAAACCGTCCCATTTGCATCGAGACCGGCCCAGGATACATTTTTGCTGAATCGACAATGCTCACATTCAACTCAAGAACAAGGTCAATGTCGCGTGCTTCCCCTCCACTACACAGGCTCTGCGCAGGTATACGTATGAGAAGCGTCTGACGCGTATATGAAGGGGCCCTTTTGTCGCTTTGAGATGTAAATTAGGTTATAAATAGCCCCTTTTAATTAATAAAACTCGGAGCAGGCACGGGCCGGGTATTATTGCCGAGGGAAAGCGTCTTAATTACAAACAAAAGCATGACCGTAACCGAGATATTTGGGTTACTTGTTTGTCTGTAATTACATTAGTTCCGAACCTGGGGCCGGGATTGTGTTGCAGGATACCGTATGTAGCTCTTGGCCACGGAAGGACTTATTAGCTTGCAAAAACGCTGCGGTTGTTTTTGCGACATCAGGATTTCCCCACTCGGTGCGCTGGAAACGACATTGTTTGCTTTCAAAGGACTAAGTGGCCACTTGTCGGGGATTGCGGACTCTTCTTTGTCCTTTGTGCGGCGAATGGTCTAATTGTCTTTTGAATGAGTTGTCTACAGGAACATTTTTGAGGGTACTCAAAATAAGAGAACTGCATGTAAAGTACTTCAACGTATCAGTCTATGAAATGTTAGTAAGGCTTTATTAGGCTTCAGGCCTTCGCTACATTATTTCATTTGTTTAATACTTCTGGACTTCAGGACTACTGGACTCTTTCCAGGCTTTTTCTACAAAAAAATTGATACGGATAATAAAGTATTTTAGCACTCGAAAGTCTCAAATAAAAATAAAATTCCAACTTCCAAGTGCAAGTAATCCAGTAACTAAACCTCTTTTTGCTGCAGAATTCCTCTTTCACCTATCTATGGTAGTTTTTTCTGACTTCAGGGAAAATTGAAACCAAAGAGTCTGATATAGCCTAGAGAGGGTGTGAATTGAAAACCCTGTTTTTTAGTGTTGCGAATAAAAAGAACTGAGCTATTTAATCAGTAAATTAAATGTAAATTATTATAAGCTTTGTAAGGGCGTTTTCTTCAGTTTTGGCTGAGCTTGCTTCAGACAAAGGGGGAGAAACTTAAATCTGTGGCATACCTTTCAGCTCTGAAGGCTTCCTTTTCCTGAAAATCTATACAGTCAAGGGCTTGATGATTTTCATGCTTCATGAATCAAATTTCGTACCCCTTCTAGCGTCTAATTCTCAATTGTTGTTACTCACCGTCCACCCCGTTCGCTGCCCCAGATAACAAAGTTCCCACATTTTTCACTTTCAACTACCCGATAATGGTCGACATCCACGACTTTGAATTGCAAATAGCCCAAATAGTTTCCAACTCTCGCTGGGGATAAATTAAAACTTTTCCTGACCCCTTTCGGTATCCCATTTCGCCATGCAAATAACGAAAGTGGCACGGATTGTACCATTCTCTACGAATGCCAAATTAATTTCATTACTAAACTCACCCCCAGCAGCTGGCCCGAATGAATGAGTGAAACTCGATCTAAAACGTAAAAATTTGGCAAATGTTAAATAAACAAATTCCTCATTCATTTCGCACGGAGCGGCATGGCAGGCGGCAGCAGACAGGCTGTAGGCGATGATTTTTTAAGCGTGATTCAAATCGAATCGGCTCGAGTGACTTGAGAGAGAGCGAAATGCAAAAGAAGGAGTGAGTTTGTCTTTCTTCAACCCTGACGTATGTTTTGCGTGCGAATATTTGCATACATATTCAGCCCAATGAGCACAAATGGGGGAATCAATGAGAATCAGGCTTCGGAGTGGTGAAAATATGAGAAAAGCGAGTGAAAACGGAATTCACGAGGCTTGTTTTACTCCGTGTTTAACGTTCCGAAATTACTTTTCCATCACTGTTTTTGTTTGCTCTCTCTCCGACGGTCCCAGAAGAGCTGTTTCACTGAAGTCCGTCCGTCTGATAAGGCTGTTGTTTTTTTACGTTGAAGACAAAATTCAGGACTAAATTTTAATTTAAAAATTTTCTTTTAAATTTTAGAATTTAAAATTCGAAAATAGGGCTTACTAAATCTTACAAAATTTTGGTCCATGTTGAACAAAGGTCCATCTGTTGATTTTTGATTGATTGATTGTTTTTTTGGGTGAGATTGGGTTTAAAATTTTATGGCTGACTAGAAACAGCTTTTTTTTAGGGTCACACGTATCTCCACTTCACTCCAAAAAGGAGTATTCCTAAACGGATTGGAGAACTTTAAAATTTTACCTTTGAAAAGAAATTTAAAATTGGGCTTTTGCAGGCTTTTAAGAATGTACTTGTACTTCTGCATGTATGATGAAAGTGCTCACGCCGGTGATTTACATTTTTATTGCTTTTGCCGAACGAGCGATTTGATTACAACAATGCCTCCTTTGAAGATCGGAATTCAACAAAGGTGCGACGCAGACTTGAGATTTGGACACAGCTAGCGGCTGCGAAGGAGGGGGACCCCGGAGTTCGGAGGTCAACAATGTAGGAGTCGTAAAATCAAGGGACTCTTTTACGACGGCATGCCGCTAGGGCTATTAAAGGTGTATATGCGGTGTGACAAATTGGTGTCGTAATGTGACAATAAAACGCAAGTGGAAATAGCTCAGGAGGAAGCGTAAATGACATAATTCTGGGACGCCCCACGCCTCCTGCCAGGAGAGAGCAAGGCTTTCTTTTATAATTTGATTTACGGGCAACCCCTTCGCTTACAAATTGCTCATGAAATCCTCGCAATTTAATTTTCTCTTCATTGAATCGAGCGAGATTACGGAAATAAAATCCAAAAGGGGTAAATCTGCGTGGGTGCTGGGTCATTTGAGCGTCAAATATAAAGCCAAATAATTTATCGAGATTTACGGTTGCCTGATACTTCGTCGTTTAAGGGCATTAAAAGCACTTTTCTCCGCTCCCGGGCCCGTCCTTTCTCAGTGATTGAAAAACTTCGACGAACTTCCATTTTTCCGGAGAAAAAAAAAGTTTGGCGAATTAAGAAAACTGTCTCATCACGGTGGTGCGTGTAGTCATTGGGAAACACGGCGATGTCATCGCGGCACCGGGGAAGCGAAATTGAAAGAAGTGCGGCGAAGTTCATAGAAATGGAAATTCGAAGAAATCCGCAGAGAAATTTGTTTTGTAAGCCGAGTCGTAAACATCCTGCTGCACGATAAGGCTTGAGAGATGCGAGGCTTTGAGGGATCTTATTAAGTGATAATGCGGATTGAAAGCAATACTGCCTCGCTGGGGGACGCCAGCGCTACCTGAACTGTCTCCTCAACGGAAATCCCCCGTGCATTTCACTGCGCCGCAGAATCGGCTCTGGATTATCTCTCAGGCGGAACGGGGATTTCCCAGACTCCCCCACGATCCAATTTGGCAACGCAAATTGAAAGTTTCCATTTCATTATGCAAAAATATAATTAATGTTATCCAAATTGTGACATGTGTCGACGAACTCTCGGCAACTTTTCCCCAGCACATGTGCGTCTCGAGGAATGTTGATAGCTGGAATTTTCCTCCATTTCCCGGCTCCTCCTTTGATTAATAGTTTGCTCAACTTTTGAAAACACGACGCTTGTCTCCGAGTACTGAGGCAGCTAGTTTTTGGTTTCGCAGCGACGCTCTGGGTTGGGAAATTGAGACGCACGGGGCCCAGTCAGGTGTAACGGAGCAGGAAAGCGATTGAACTCGGGGAAGGAAAATATTTCATTAGCAGAGACGGAATTTTTCATGAGCTATGGCACTGAAGAAGCCCCATTTTCTGCTCCTTGGCCCGTAAATGCTTCAAATTCTTCTCAATGGGGAGGCAGAAGAAAGAAAAAGAAAGGGAGGGAGATCTTTGGCCTTTACGAATAATTGAGTGTTGCCGAAAACACATTTCGTCTCGGAGTAATCAAATGAGAGTCAAATTTACGTCAAAGAAAATGACGAATTCAGCTTTATTCAGTGGCGGTGCCTCTAAATTCTCTCTAAAGCTGATGTGGGTACCCTTAAAGCTGAAGAAGGCTTTGTCAGAGCTGAAAAGGGCGACAAGAGAGCTCAAGTAGGCTCTCTTAAGATCAGAAATAATAATAAATTTACCATCAAAGCCAAAAGAGAATGCTTTAGAGCTCGAGTAGAGCCTCTTGAGCTAATTTCAGTAATTTCAGAGCTAAATTAGATACTTCAAAAGTTAAATTTGGTATCCTAAGGCCCGAGGAAGTTCTGGACGCCCCAGATTAATGAGGCCTCTAAAACTTAAGTATGCTCCCCTTTAAAAATTCAGAGTGGGCGCCACTGCTTTTACTTGCCATAAACACATTCGAGGAATTTAGAACCAACTTCAATAAGCCGCCCCGTCATTCAAGCTCGCTGAAGTTTAACCCAGTTTGCCGAGCGCCACGTTCCGGAAGAAAAGCCGGCCGGTCTGAAATTTCACTTCTGCCGGTTCCATTTCGCTTACCGAGAACGGGAAGGCGAACAATCAAGAGTTAAAATTTAATTACAGCAAATGGACACGGGCCCGAAGATCACGTACATCATCGACACCCTTAATGGTCATTCATAAATAATTTATTTCTCTCGCTCTTTGTTGTTGTTGTACACTTCGTATATTGACAAATCAGGTGGTGGGGCCCCTCACTGATGCCATTGTTCCATCGGAATTTTCGCAAATAATCGATCCATGAAGTGTGTCATGACCTGCGTCAGCTTAATACGGAGGGACGGTTTCATTTCCTTCAGCAGCTCCTGAGCGTTTGTGTTGATGAAAAGGTTGAGTGCTGCCTCTGGAAGTGGAAAAAGGGGGATGGAAGAGGGAGGAGTTTGAAAAATGCGATATTGGTTTTTCCCCAAGCATGTGCGACCCACCGCCGCCGAGACTTCTGAGAAGCGTGTCTCGAAAGTGTCAGTGGCGGCAATTCCGTGTGATTGTTTTAGTGATTGCTTTCAAGTGGAAACTCGCAATCACATCTGGCACAGGTGGATGCGTGCCTAGGTGTGAAATAAAGAATTGGAGTTTTCCTTTCTCTCCCATGAGCGAGTATTTCCTGGCATAAAATCAAAATATGGAATATGTAATTTCCTTACGTATGATTGAATTTCCATTTTCAATATTTTCGACTCCCATGCGGATATCCTTCACACTGAAATCCAGCTTGGCGGTTTCCACTTTCATGAAGGTCAGGCCGTCTTGCTGGTAGGCCGGCACTGCCTTGAAGTACACCTTCGCCTTCACGTTGTCATACTCGCCCCAGTAGTCCCCCTTTCCGGAGGCCTGGACGAGCAGCAGCACCCCGGAAGAGCTGTACTTGGCGTTCACCACGATGCGGGGAATCTCGAACGTGAGCTGGTACTGAAGCGTGTCGATGTCCGACCTGCAAGTGGGCCAATTGTTATTCAAATCGTCGGGGGGAGCCGCGAAGAAAGTTGTTACATGCTTTATGAGGCTTACGCGTGCGGTTTTTATCAATTTGATTACAGCTATGCAATCGTTTTACCTGATTTTATCGACATAACCGTTTAAAACAGCCACTTGCCGATGACGCATTAAATTGTGGGCTATTTGCATGCAAACGACCGTAAATGAGTGCATGTGGGAAGCAAAAAGGTAACGCCAGGTGGTATTTCTTTCAAGGTCACACTTTCGTTTCAGGGGCTGTTCAACAGTGACGTGTCACGGTTTGATTGAACGGCCCCTTGCGAGGAAATCTTCATCTCTTGAACAGAGTATTTCTTTTATTTTCTCAAAAAAGGTCATTTTTTGACCCCAAGAGGCTCTTTCAAGACTTATCCCTCCTCTCTTCACTGTAAAATTTTTCGACCCCCAGAAATGTTGCATCTCTTCTTAAGAAGAGGGTTTGAAGGAGATTTAACCAATAATGTTTTTCTGGGATCCCTCAGTTTATTGAGATTATGTCTTCTCGGAGGAAGAACTCGTACCAAAAGTATTCAGGGAATTTTGCGGTCCTTTGCTGGCTTATCAGGCCTCGTCTCAAGAAAGTTTGGTACTGGGGAACATTTTTGTTCTCTGGAATTCTTGATTGTTTTGAGTTCCAATAATGTCGCTATTCAATAACAGTGTCTCGCTCGAGGCTGGCTTCAGTTAAGTCTTTTCGTCTTGGAATCTTCAAGTTATTTTGTCTTTTCATGAGCTTACGTCGGTTCTTGTTTTGCACCAAAAATGTATTGTCTGTCTAAGAGTTAATCCCCAGAAATTATTGCTCTTCCTAGAGGTGACCTCTCGGGCCTTTTAAAAAAGCCATAAAAGTCCCATAAATCGTGGAATAATTGCGCCTTTTTGCTGCACTAAATTACTCCACAGGAGTCCGAGAATTAACTTATTTCGATGCAAATCAGCTCGACTCACCCGCAAAAAAAACAAACCGGGCGCTTTAAAATCGAAATGAATCGATCCCGGGTCGTCGACCGCCACGTAACCTGTTTCCATGCACGATTTATACGCGATATTTTAATGTGGTATTGATTAACCAGCTCCATGAATTTAATATGAAGCCACAGACATGCAATTCACGAGTTCGCGCGCCTTTTCCAGTGCGTGCAATCTCGCTCTGGATCACGAATTGCGGCATATGTTGAGCCCAGCTGATGCTACACTTCCGCTAATTGAGAATGTAGTCTGGTGGGGCGCCATCACGAACTAAAGTAGTGCCAAGGTCCCAGATGCGACGGAGGGCGGCTCTAAGTGAGCAAGAGAGTCTGTTGATTGACGTCAACGTGTAGATAGATTCCGGGGAATTCACAAATGCCCGGGATACGCTTGCCTACACGATTTTCTCCGTCTCTGAATGAAATGCTAACTTTGAAATTGAGCGTTTTTCATTCAAATCACCTGCAGCAAAAGGGTTTTTTCTTATCAAACCTCCCGTAATTCAATCGGACCATCTCCGTGTGCGTAAACATTTCTCTTTTGGGAACCTCCATTTCTTGTTTGTGTTGCCCCGAGACCAGCTAACAAGCCAATTTGAATTTCAAATCGATGAAATAGAGCGCATCATCATCATCAAAGGCAGACGAGTGTTTTTGGGACGTGCGGGGAAAATCTGCTCTTAAAACCAATCAAGCAGCAGACAGTCAAGAGAGTGTTGTAATCGGTGGTGGGCGGTTTACAGAAGGAAATAATGGAAATTAGAACTTTAACCCTTTTTCAACCAGATCCTATTTATGTTAGAAATTAAACCTTCACTAAACTATAAATATATTTTTTAAAAAAACATCTTAAGGAAAAATTTTCCGAGCTTTTCAAACTTTCAGGGATATTCTTTAACACGAATACTCGGAAAGAAGACTAAATTAAATTTTTGGGTTGGTCCACATTTTTAAGTGGAAAAAAATTTTTGTAGTTTCAAAAGTCTAAGCCTAGTTCCCTAAATTGTTGTTTTTGAGGCCAAAAGAGCTCTTAGAAAACTCAGAAAGAACCGACGGTCTGAAAACTTGCTACTCAGAGTATATGTATGTAAACAAGTTGGCAAACACGCTACCATCGATCAGCTCAAATTTATGTTTTGCCGCTACTTCCTTCCCGCGTTAGCGAGCGAATTCCATTGACCCGTCAAAGCATTCATCAAAGCGCCACATTGGGAAATTGTGTTTGTTTGCACACTTCCCCGTCTCCTCACAGGTACGTTTATTTGTGGTGCAGAGGGAAAACAAACAAATATATTTACCTCACGTTGGTGAGCGTCAAATTGCTGACACCGTAAGCTTCGACATTTTTAAACGTTGATTTATACCCATCCGGTCCACTTCCCAGCGAGATACTGATTTCGTCTATTATGACTGGCTCGATCTGCGAGAATGAAGGCGACGTGAATTACCGCGACGTGCTAGAGAGCGGGACTTACTTCGAAGATTCCCAGCTCCGGGATTCCGCGCCGCAAGTGTTCGATGAGCTTGTTTCCGGAAGCAATCAGGCAGCCATTTATGTTGGGGTCGTCGCGAGCGCAGGTCTCCAAGAAGTGGGCTGAAAGCGCACGAATGGGTCAGGGCACATGCATCCGGGGTGAGACGTGGACTTACGGTGCTGCACCGCCTGAGATGCGGCGGAGAGACAGGCCAGAAGGAAGGCAGACACCAGACCCGATTGTTTCATGCTCGAACTCTTTTGCAACGCGATATTCTCTCGACTCGAAAGCTGAATTGTGTCTATGTGGCTCACCGTTCGCGACCCAACTATGAAGCTCCGTCGATATTTCCATCATGTTTACCTTTTCTCCCCGCTATTTGCGATGCTCATAAAAAATTTGTACGCTACACGGGCTACACGGTTTTGGAGTAGGTGCTGCGTGTGTGAGAGAAGCGTGTGGATGAGAAGAACGGCAAACCGCAAATTAGCTCGACAAATTGCCTTTTATTCACCTACCTGCATTTGTATGCTGCCAATGTTGCGTGGAATGTCTTTGAGACGCTCGCGAGAGAGTCTGAATCTTTAATGCTGCAACCTTCCGGGAAGAAGGCACTCTGGAAATTACGCCTTAAAGCTCGTAGAATGAGCTTCTGGAGAAAAAAAAGATAATCCCTCAATGCTCGGAGCTCATTCAATCATTGCAACGAGGAGGGTTCCCAGAAATGCAGTGAAGACGGGTGTCTCAAAAGGCCAAGTTTGTTACTTCTCTCCGACGACGAATGTGTAAACACAAAAACGGAGAAACCAGTGATACTTTCTTTCGTCTTCTGCAGCTACCAGCAACGTGTTATCAATTTGATGTCTCCCATCACGTACACCGGTTGCGCACGAACACAAATGTGAAAGACAGCTCCGATGCCGTAACAGCCAGAGCCGGGACCGGAGCTGGGAGTGGCTGTCAATCGCTGGGGTTGAGGTGGCAGGGTTGGGCTTTTTTTAGAAAATTTTATTTGTTCATTTAGCTTAAAATATTTGGAGAAGATTTTATGCTTTTTCGAAGATTTAAGGGACTTTTCAGGTATGGTAACTCTGTCTTAAGACCTTTGGACCTCTGTCTTAAGGTCCAAAGTTCACAATTAGAGGAATTCAAATTTTTTTCGTGTAAAAAGGTCGACCTGTTTTCAGCTTTTAAGCTTGTCCTTTACAGAATTGATTTTATAAAATTTATTTTTAGGCCAAACGAAGACACTTTTAAATAAACATCCTACAGGTATACGTCTAGAAAATGTTTAAAACACTCATGGGACAAAAGAGATGCTTTAAACATGATTGTTCGTGGTTAGTTTATCTTGTGCACTTTTCAAAAAATAAAAATCAATTTCTAGTCATTTTAAAAATCTTCCCTGGCAGCTACTTTTCAAGAGGCCAATACCAAACTCCTCCCCACTGTCACGCTCCAAAATTCCATCACTTGCAGCTTTCTTTGATCAAAAGAGCCACCACTGAGGCCGCTGCAGAAGAAAAGACCCAATTGAATTAAGTAATTTGCAGTTTGCTAGCAACTTTCTGCAATCTGGTTGCAGTGCAGTGAGTAACGTGAGCAATGTCTAGACGAGCACGAGCACGAGCACGGGACCCGAATATGAGTCTCCTTATCGCAAATTTATTGACACCTGCTATGGCGTCTCGTCCGCTCCAGTGATAAATATTCAGGAGCACACTTTGGCGTCATCAATATTTTCAATTTTCAATCTCCGACTTTCTTCTCTCCTCCCCCGAGCGAGCCAACCTCCCGCCCACTGGACGAATCAAATTGATTGCTGCCGAACGTGAAAATTTGATTTGATTTGCTGTTCATATCATTTGGTGAAAAATCTGCTTGCGGTGATAAATGATTGTGTTGATTCGCGCGCGTCCCCAGGAAAAGTTTGCGAAGACGAAAAGTCGTCATAAATTAGCACTGGCTGAAACGGCATCAGCGGGAGGACGTGAGGTGAAATTCTCATTAAGGCGTGAAATCACGTACACCAAAACGCAATAAAAATTGTGAAAAACAGTGGAAAACTGGAGCCCTTGAACTATCATCCGAAGACGCTGGAGGCGAAATGTGCTGGCGTCGACACGAGATGTAAATTCAGGGCACGAAGCTCTTCATTAATAAAATCGAGTGAGGTTCGTCGAGAGGCATCAGCTTGGCGGGAAACGGATTAGCACACTCTGTTAACCCATAAACATTGACCTCCAGAGAGAGAGAGGATAAATATTCTCGGCCACAGCGAGGACCATTAATAAATTGTGTGCTCGGAGGCTGCCGGGCAGCGGTTAATCGTACCCTTGGCGCAGCGAGTTCTTCTTTTTGTTAATTCCACAAGTATCACCAGTGCCAGATCCTGCGGAAGCGAGCAGAGTAGCTGAGAGAGACGCCCACTCCAGCCCTGGCTAGAGCATCAGGACTGTTGTAATTGATTAGTGATTCTGTGTTTCTCTTCCTCGCAAAAACACCTCGCTATTTTCTTGCAGGGGAGGAGGAGGACCGAGCTCATTTATCGAGTAAACAGAAAAAGTGGCCAGTAAATTGGGAAAGTGGGAGATAAACAAGAAACTTTGCGAGCATATTTTTCAAGGCAACAATAGAGACTTAAAAACCTAGAGAGTGGGTGGCCTTTTTAGAGGATTCGGTGAGCAAGATATGGAGTTACTTCAGGGCTTTCTTAAGGCCTTAAAAAATCTGGATTAGCTCCAACAAATTAAGTGAGCAAGGAGCTGTTTCCACTTGGTCCAAAGATTCGAGACAACCTGAGAAAAAATTGTAGAAAAAACAGTGACAATGTAGAAACTCAAGTTTATCAGAAAACTCCGTCATTATTTAAATGGCTAGAGAAGTCTAAAAATCGTTCACTCCCAGCTCTTGCCGTCCCCTCTACCTACCACCATCTCTATCAAAGCAAGTAACACCAGCACAGAGTTTGAAGTAATCAAAAATCAATTTTGAACGATTCCATTAGGCCTAGGTCACATCCATGACGTCACGGAAAGGGCAAGTAACGAAATTGGGTGCAGATTGATGGCGTGCTCGGAGTGTAGGCCACGCGTTAACTGCTCAAAAGGAGGTCATTAGGTCTGCCTACGTCAGATTTTTCCACTGCCTTGCTTTCTTGTCCCCTTACGCGCTTCCTGAGGCACGTAGAACGAATTTCGGAAGGATAGTGAGGCGGCCAACTCGTGTTTCGGTGCACGCGCTTGCTCAAAAATGGCAGGTGAAGGGAAATTAGTGCTCATAAAAATTCAAGACTTTTATTTGGTTTACTAATTCAGTCGTCCTGCGCGCGAGATGGGACTGGAATGGCGAATTGAATAATAAAAATGTTGAAAAGCACGTGGGGGAGGGAGAATAAATCACCCGAGGCAGGAAAAGGGAGCCTGAAAGAGTTTATTTCGCTTACGTGCGTGGTGGAGGCAGCAGGAGCAATCCGCGAAGTGTGTAAGTTTGAACAACCAGGCTCGCGTAAATCATACTTAATGCCTTGGAAGTCCTTAAACGCGCTTTTTGCGCCTCCGAGAGCGTCGGATTAATTGTTTTTCGTCATTAGCCTCCCCAAAGTGCCTCTGCCACTCGCAGCTTGACTCGTTTTGGATGCGGTTTCCGTCCCAAGAACAAAGATCCCCGCCACATGGCGCCTCGCACCCGGCAGAGTCGGCTCGAGGGGGCCCAGACGTGTTGGCGCTCGATCCGCGACACGAGACTATAATCCGGAAGCTCGTTTGTTCCCCTTCTTATGCAAATACCGGGATTTTATTACCATAAACATGTGTGAGATGCCTTCCGCCATATTTCCACCCTCCCAAAAGCGGGGATTTGATTACCTCTGCACATTTTACCCCCGGAAATCCCAACGATGAAATGCAGCTTTGCTTCTACGCGTGAAAGGAAAGGAAAACTCGAGACAATTGTCGATAAATTTTTATCTCCAAAGCTCGTGTAATAATCGGCACGCGTGGAAGCTGTATACCAGAGGGAGAGCAAGGGGAGGTCCAAAATAGGCTGAACTATGTTTCATCTTTTTTTCTTGGAGCTTTTTTAGAATCGGACTTGAGACTGAATTTTTGAAAAAAAATTAATTTGCATGGAAAATGAGCACTATGAATCTCAGGATTCTTTTATCCAAGGGGAACTGTCAAAGTTAGAACCCAACTGGACAGAAATGTGGAGAAAATCACTATTTCATTCAATACATTACCTTTGAGTGAGTTTTGTAGATTTTTAGGAAGCCAGAGAACCAACTTTGTTACTTGAACCCGAGACCTATGGAAGGCTTCTGAGAATCCTTCTTTAGACTGATGGGATATTGCTTCTTGATGTTAGCCTGGAGGTCTCACAGTTTGGTGAATTGTTCGTGGGAAAGAAGGGAATTAAAAAGCCTAGTGAAATCACGGGTGAATTAGGGGCCCCCTTGGTCGGAAATAAAAGTCTTGGAATAACAGTTCAACTTAAGGGTCCGTGGTTCTTACGTAAATAGAAAAGCCCTCTCAAATGTCCTGGAAAAAAATACTTGAAAAAAGCAATTTTAAGTTATAAGAATCCTTCTGAGAGACTCCTCTGAACGAAACGTCAAAGTCGCCATTGGGGAACATTTTGGGGAAATATTTTTAGTGGTGCGTGTGGAAGCGCAAATATTTGATGGCCACACCGAGTGCGAGTGTCTTGGCCCCGAGAATAGCTTTCATTGCTAATAGTACATGCTTTGGGAGCCAAAAATGGCAGCAACAATGTGGCAGGAGAAAGGAAAAGTACCACAAAATAACATGCCAAAAACATGATTACATCGGAAGATTGTGTTCGGTAAAAGCCACTTCTAGTAGGTATTATGGGGAGCATTCGCATGATGAAGGTAAAGCCTCGCCTTCACTCCATTATGCAGAGAAGTGGTTTTTGTTACTGATCTAATTCATTAATCATCGCAGTTAAGCACATAGTTGGGTCGAGTTGCGGTGTGATGTCTTCATGGGCTCGGTGACGCAGAAGTCATTCTCTAATCAGAGCAGTTAATCAGCATCGTCGTTTCGCTAATGACGAGTTTCGTATTTCATTTGGCGTACTTTAACGAGACAGGCTTATCGAGGACATGGATCAGGGCTAATTTAGTGGCGGGTCTGGTTTCGGTAGTTTCTCGCCTCCAGAGGTCACGAGCCACGACAACGGAACTGCAGTGTGGCGGTTGGAGGGGAGAGAAAAACCACAGTGACGAGGGAATAATAGGCCGGGTTGCTGATTGATTGAGTGCCCACGCGGTGAAAGAGAAAGTTGCGGAAATAATGGGGATGAAATATGACACGTCCGAGGGGAAGTAATTGGCTTCCAATTGTTTGGTCGTGATAAATGGAAGCCGGAGCTGGGCGTCTAGACGGGAATCTGCGCGCGAATTCCGCCCCGAGGCACGTGTCAACCTTCAGCGGCCTGGATTCCGTCCCAAAATCGTTTTGCATACGTTCTAAGACGTGCGCGACCTTGCGTGCTGCGTAACCTCTAATCTTGGGCGGATCACAGGTACCCACCACGTACCACTTTCATTATCCCCGAAATGCGAGTAAGTGAAATTTATGTGACACTGATTCGGTGGAGTGGTCGGCAGCCGCTGGCACTGGCACCGGGCCAGATTTGGGCTGCGGAGGCGGGAAATTCAACTTTCAATTACATCCAGGTCACCTCTCCCATTATCTGAGCTCATCTCAGCATCTGTTACTTGTTATTAGCTCTGCAGTGGATCACGACGCCCGAAGGACTATGCGGCTATCACAAAGAACCAGTCGTTTACGCTAGAATATTTCCTTCCTCCCTCAAGAAAAATAATTACTGCGCATTTTTTCGTTCTTTTTAAAAGGACACGCTACATCTCTCGTTCTTGCAAGAGATGTAGAGCTCTTCCAAACATGATTTGAATAGACACTGAGTCCATAGTTACCCCAAAAATTTAGCAACGGGTCGGCCTGAAGTTCGCTTAAATTAGACGGATTATGGCCTTTATCGGTGGCCTAAAAGACATTGAGGAATTTTTTCAATTAAAACTGAACGAAGGGAGAGATGTTCGTGGGCTAGAAAATTGGGGTTTAAATTTAATTTTAATATTCAAAAAATATCAGAAATTTAATTTTTGTAGATCAAAAGAGAGAAGAAGCCTGACAAAATACCGTAGAAAACAAGTTATGTAAGATTCAACGTCGGTTGACATTTCTTAGTCGAAAAGTCTTTGGAGGAGATTTTTTCCTTTTGAAACACTTTGAGCATGCCATTTGAAAAATTCTACGTCGATTGGTAGTCCCTTACAACAAATTGAAAAATTTCAGAAGCCCTCTAAGTCGTGAATAACAAAGGCTCCCCTTCAGAATTCAAGACTCTTTCAAAAGGAAAAAATAAACTTCAACTTGTTAAAAATAATTTCGTGGCCTTCGTTGCAACCATTCTTCCTCCCCCATTCGCATTTCACACTCTCAAACTCGGCAGCGAAACGACGACGACGACGAAATGTATTCAAGCAGATCTCATTACTCGCCCTTTCATTACTCCTTCCATTATTTCGCTTTCGGCACTTCCCCCCCTTGCATTCAAATCGAGACGACGCTTAGTAAGAAAGACCTACCTCACGCCTCAGACACCTTGGCAGTCATTATCCTGGGTGAGCGCCGAAAGCTGAAACAAAGAGTGGGGCAACGCTCTTGGAGCGGTCGTTGAGCAGTGGCACAAAGAACTGGCTTTGCTGGCAGTAAAAGTGCTCCTAAATGTGGGTTTACGTGTCCCTAATGGATTCTTACAGCTGGAGCGATAAAATTTTGACTTCTTTCTGCGCCGAGACGAATTGCAGATTACCTCGCCAAATTGATTTTCTGATGACGTCTTAAACTTCATATGTTGACCATGGTCGTGAATTTTGAAGCCTTATCAATTTTTCCTTCCAAGAACTCTGTGTTTGGTCCACACTATTTTTAGACATCCTCGTTACCTGAGAAAGCAACCCTTGAGGCAGCAAAATAACGAGCCGGAAACCATGGTGCGGACGCCTGGCACTTCGTTTTGGATTCATCTCTGGATGGAAGTAGGGTTTCACAATTCCTGTCTTTTTCTATTTCCCGGGAAATTGGGAGTTTTTTTTTTGGAGAAAGCTCAAAAATTTTAAAAGAGATTAGTCCAAAGAGCTAAAAATATTTACTTCTTATATATAAACTTCTTTATCTATATATAAACTTCTTTATATTTTTGAATAATAGCCAATTCAATTCTAAATAGTTGAAATTTTCAGGAGTACCTTTTGAAGGACAGCAGGTGACCCATAGGAATATTTTTTATTGAAATTAAATTTCCAAAATTCCCCGTAAATTTTTTGAGGAATTTAAAACTAATTTTGTCCAAAATTCCCGACTCCCGAGATTAAACTCTAGCTGGCGGGAAAGCTATCTCTGCGCCGCCCCGCCACTTAGGGAGGCGTTCATTATTGGCATTAATATTAATGAGCCCGAAAGTGAGCCGATTCTAGTCACTATCGTCTTGCCGTCATAATCCATAAATTAGCTCCCTTCACGGTATCGGATGGCCACAAAAATATTCCGTTCCGTCTACAAATTCCTCCATACTCCAATTATGATTTATTACGATGCCGAAACACGCGCCCGCCACAGCATGTAGGCCGCACTCTGGATCCAATATGATTCATAAGAATATCACTCTCATTTTCGCTCAACTCAATTTCGTGTACGTGCGCATACTACAATCAGCTGATCCCTCCCCAGTCTACCTACATTTCCATTTGTTTACGTTTTCATCATTGATAACGAGGCACCGCCATGTGACTGGGACGGCCGTTTCATATACGAGGCTCGCGTATATGAAAGGGAGAAGGCTTCAGGCTGAGTTATCGCACGGGAGGATCCGGTGGAGGCATGAAATGTGGCTGTAACAGACGTTCGCTCGCCAGTTACATTCTCAGTTACCATTCAGACCGCGTCTTGAGTAGTCGCAAATTGGGCCGCGTTGTCGGAGAGAGCGACAAAAATTACTCTGTCACATGAGTGTGAGCTCCAAAGTGGATAAATAGTAAAATTGATCTTCCGGCGAGCGAGCAGAGGAATCAGAGTTCAAGAAAGTGCTTAATTTCGTGAGAACGGCGACAAGAAATTGCCTCTAATTAAAACGAGGTTGGATTGAATTAAAATCCGCTCGACACGAAATGAAATGGGAATAATTCGAGAAAGTTTCCTTTGACACTGAGCACTGCGGAAATTGGATCCGCACTTCCTTGCGTGGAGCAAAGTTTTAATTATTGTGAAAGTGACTTTTGAATAAATTCAAGCCATCCCACCACCAGCAAGAAAGGTTAGCTACCCACAATCCTCGTCGAGTGCCGTTCAATGTAATGTGTTGGTGTCAATATTGGCTCAGTCCTGCCTCGGTCATAAATATTAATTGTTTGCGGAGGCCACTCTTGTGACAAAGGGATGAAAGGCAAACAGCTGCGAGCGAGAACAATTAGAGGAAGCGAGATAAGTGAATTAAACAGGTTTCAAACGAACATAATTAAGATGACGACGGCGAGTTTCCAGTTGAGGGACGAAGGCAAATAAGATTCTGCGATTCGGTTGGGAGATAAACATGTTTTTCGTCCTCACCTTATCTCCACCGGCCGCCTCGTGTCGTCGGCTTCCGCGGGGGCAGGGGGAGGTGTTGTAAATTGTGATTGCGGCGTGTTTCCGTTGAGTGAAAAAGTGAAAATTGTTTTCGTCCAATTCTGTATGCTAATTTTATTCAACAAAGTTGGCGCGAGCCTGCAAAAGTTTTTATGGGCGGTAAAAATAGTAAATTGGGCCTCAGAAAGTACTTGCTGACTTGCCGACAACCAGCATCTGTCGAGATATCAGACCAATTTGAGCAGACGTTCCAGGAGGGTCGGAATAAAGAGCCCTCAGTGCTTAATAGTTCATTAGGTTGAGTCGTGAGTTTGTGGGGCTATGACGCTCGTTGAAAATATTTTTGAAAAAGGGCTGGAAAATTTGGTTTCAGCAAACCTTGATTGAAAAATGATAGATATTCGTTTTTTTGAGAAAAAAAACGCAGTATATTTTTGTGGAACTCTAAAAAAAATACTCTTGGCTCTTGAACAGCCCAAACGTGACAAAAATGGCGGCTCATATGAATTATTTTCGACTTTTTTCGTGTTTCCAATTTTTAATTTTAGTTTTTTCCGGGAAAAATATTCGTTCCTAATAACGTTTTGATGTAATTCACTGGCTCGGAAACTGCTTTTGAAATATTCCTTGAAATAGAAAATTTTGTAACCAGCTAAATTTCAATCCTGTTTTTTAGAAAAGTTTATTTCACGGATTTTGTTGAACAGGGAACTGGGAAACCCAAAACTCCATACTCATCTTCCCCCATTGTGTTTTAGGAAGGATATTGTTTTTTCAATAAGTCCAAATTAATTGACGTGACCCGCAGTCCTCAGGTAACTCTGGAGCTGCAACTGTTGAATGGACAGTAATACCCTTGTTCGAAATGACCTCCCGGCCATCACCAACTGTCATTCGAGTGTCGGCTTACCGACTATTTAGAGCCCAGTGAGCAATGAGACCCAATGTTATTTTGCCCAAATCCACTTTGACAGTCACTGGGAACAAAAATGTCCGCTTGTAATCCCTTCAATCATTGTTACGTGCTAGCCTTTGTCTCTCCGCAAGAAAATTTTCACCCACATTTTCCACATTTCCACGAAATGTGTGTTACTGCTTGCAGCATTTTCTAGGATTTTCCCGTCAATTGAGCGTACGTGTCTCGTTCTCTTCGATTTGTCCGATCCGTAGTTGATGAGGTCCGAACAGGTTATTACTTAACATTGAGCTTGCAGAAGGTTTCCATCGTGGGCAGTTTGTTTTTGTGGCGTTTCCTATAATCCATGAATGGCTTCAGGGTCTTTTATTCAACATCAACTGGTTGACGTAGACAAGACAGCTTCTTAGTTGAACTTGGAAACTTCACTAGTGACGTTTTCATAGATTTTGCTATTGTTTTTGTCTTTAACCAAGCTACTTTAATTGATCTTGAAATAGCACCTTTCTCGATTTTTTCGCTTTCAACTCTAGTTTTTTGGACCAAAATTTCTTGAATTATTTGATTAAATTTTTTAAAAATATTTTTTCGATTTTTGATTGCAAATGTAAAAGCCTCCCTTGTCCAACCAACTACGCTGCCGTTCCTGCCCTTCTTCACAGGTTACCTGAAGGTTCATCCTCATCTAGAAAAATCTCAGTTTCTGTAACCCCATGAGATGATAGGCAACAAACAACAGTAGCTGCAAGTTTAATGCACTTAAAAGTTGAATTAGACGTAAATGATCGAAAACCTGCTCACTCAACCGACTTCTATCTAGCCCGGAGTGCAAGCGATTTGATTGATGGTGAGATATTGGAAAATGATGCTCCGATCGGGTTGAACGTAATGGAGGCATTAAATGGCGTATGACGGGGTTTCAGCGAGATTCGACCTTGAATGGCAATGAAAGCTGGCGTGACATGACGTTTCAGCTATTTATGCGATGAGTCACGGAAAGGTCAATGGAATTGAGTGCCGGGTGGAGGAGGAAAATGAAATTCAGTCTTGCATTCTGAAACCAAAGTAATTACCCGGGATGATGAGTGCGACATGAGTGCGAGCTTTGAAACACTCCAAAGTCAGCCTGGCAACGCGTGATGAGACTAAATTACAATTTCTCTTTCAGAAAGAGAAAATGGGGAAAAAACGCCCCATAATTAAAAGCAGTTTATTAATTTTCCGACTAGTTACCTGCGAGTGCGGCGCGACCTTCGCACAGGCAGTGACAATTCTATCAAACGACCCAATCCGAATGAAAAGACGGAAAATAAAAGGTGAAATATGATAAGTGGCTAATTATTTCAGTCTGTCGGTTTTTATTTTGTTTTCCTCTTCGGCAGCGAATTTCCTTCGATTCGCTCATCACTTTCTCCCATCTCATATATTTTATGAAGTGAGCCGTAATGCCTGGTTTAATCGAAATATAACGGGAATTTGATGGGAAATGCGGGCCCTTTGTTTTTATCGGGCCCCAATAAAAGTCCCATTTTCTCAATGTCACCTGATTGGCTTTTTTATTTGACACTGGCCTGGGTCTTCCATCGCTTAATTCCGGCCCCGGCCATTAAAAGCTGGCACTCGGGCAATCACTCAGCGGAAGAACTTTTTTGATTCCATGTTTGTGCAATAAAAAAAGTTTCGTCATAAATCTGCAAACAATAGGGTGCGCTATGCCAAGCTCCATTGTGGAGGAATGAAGAACGGCAGCATTGTTGCGAGCCTGCCAAGTCTCGGGAACGATCTCAACGTCATGCCACTCCGACCCGAAACTGACACGTGCCGTCTTCTCCCCCTCCCACCCGGATAATTTCATTACACCATCTTTTCCAGAACGATTAATAGGGTTCGGCAAGACGGCTCTCAAAAGAGTGTGGTTTCGATGCAGATGCCGAAGACCCGTTTTAATTAGGGGTTCAAGCTCCGTTGTCGGAGGTAAAAGTTGACTGACCTGCCACGAGTCAAGCCGACGGTATAACTGATTATAAAAGTGTCATTTGGGTGGTTGCGAAAATCTGATCTGGGAAATCTTGTAAATGCTCGACACCTTTCCGTAAATTGCAATTAGCTCAACGACTTCTCCCTCTTCCTGCTTTCCGGTTCGGTGATCAAACATTCAAAGTTTTTCTTGCTCCAGCCAGCAGCCGATCTCGCCTCGACTTCCTCGTGAGGAGTGAAAAATGGGGCCCCGGAGCGGGTTGCACGCCTGGAGACACGAGCAAACAGGTAGTTGGCAACAGACACGAGACTGAAAGACGTGCAAACAATTGAAAAGTCAACAAGAGGCATGTTTGTGCGCTAAAAGGTGTCTCTCGAGACACAAATAGCGTCGACTTGAGTAATGAAAATGGTCGGAAAAGTGGGAAAGCGTTTGATCCGCAATCTGGATTTAATGGATTATTGTCGCCTTAAGGTTTTCACGATTCAAAAATTATTGAGCTCTACATTAGAAGATTTTAGGAAGAAAAGTCCAAAAGTGTACCATTGTACCACCAATTATCGACATTTACCTTGAAGGGAAATGCTGATTCTTGTTTTTCAAAAACAAAATCAGTAATAAACTCTTTCAAAAAATGTATATTTTAAATTAAATATGTATCTAGTTTGTGATCCCAAAAGAAACAAAAATCTCTAAAATGAGCAACATCGAGATGCATCAAGAGTAGGCTCGAAAGAGTTATGTCATCACTCATTTTCCAAATTGACAGATCCTTAATCTCCTACTCGAGGCCAAAAGACCGGCCCACATGAATTTAACAAGATATGATCCAATATTCTTGAGGGAAATCACTTCTTGATGAACTGACATGTAACTCTGCGTACATGCGGTTGGACAAATCCAATTTATTACCGATACAAACAACAACAACAATACCAATAAAACAGTTCCTCTCCCAACATTCGACAAGTTGGAGATGATGCATCAGCAGACACTCGAGAGATGATGGATGCCTCCCTCCCCTGCTCTCGAACCCACACTCGGACCATTCGGAGCAAAGTGGAAAAACTTTTCTTTCATTATGTCCCAAGTCGTTCTCGGCAGCATTGATAGATCATTTAGGTATCGGGTGGACGCAGAATGGAGTTGGGAGTTGGAAAAAGTTGAATCTAATCAAAACTGTGCCGAAGAGTTCCAACAAATCATCTGACGCATCTGGAGCCAACTTCTGTGACGTCCGCTCTGGTGAAAGTTGCTTTATGGACTTTTTGCGGCAGAGAATGTAAAATTTATTGGCTTGTTTTTCCAATAAATCTTGCATGAGAGCGAAGTTTGGCCTGCATGCGTCAAATGTTTGGGGAAATTTTAAAGTTTTCCATTGGCGTTTAATGACTTTCCTCCGGAGGCGAGGCGCTCGAACTTTTCAAAGTGCTGTTATCTGCCTGCGGTCTGTGGCTAACCTTCCCTTCTTGGGGTTTCATAATGAGACTAGGCAAATCACCTTGACTTGCCATAAGAGAAATCGTAAAAGTTCTCGAAAAGATACAGACTAAAATTTTTCTGTGAAATTGGCAGGAAATTTTTTAAATCAAAAAACTGGTTTTGTTTAGAATGGATAAAAAATCTTAAATCAAAGTCTTGCGCTACCTAGAATTTTTAAAAAATTATGCTCTCTATTTTTTGAATATTTCAAGTTTTTAACTTCATTTAAAAGAGCCTCCAAAATTTTGTTGACGCGCCAAACACATAGTTATAGAAGCCCCCTTAATTTTGTTCAATTTTTCCAATAACGGGCTCTTTAAATTTTTTAAAGCCCTTTAAATGTGAAAGACCCCTCTTAAATTATTGGGAGGCTCGTATATCGACAGAAATAACGTTTGAGCTCAGGAAAAAATTCGCTAGACAAACGGAAGAAAAATAATCTCAAATAAGTCGTCTGCTTTCCGAGTCTAATTTTAGAACGACCCAGCATGAAAGTATTTCGGAGGCAATAAACGGAGAACAAAACAATCTCCCTCTGAGATCAGGGATCAATGCGAATTATGCCCATTCTCCGGTCTTGCGCCAAGCTGAGCCAGTCTAAGACATGCCGTGTCCGGAATGCATCATACTTCATGTTGATCCATGTTATCTTTGCCAGCTCATGTTTACCCACCCGATTATTAGGAATATCTTGGGGCTCTGTGGTATGATGCCCTCTGAAGCAAATTCATCTCGCAACAGACACTCATTCGTCTCTTTCATCTCCATAACCGTCTTATCTCCCCATACAAAAGACGCTTAATTACGAGATAAGACTTCGAGGTCACGAGAGATACCGTCTAGCGAGGTGTGCGAGATAAAATTGGCTTCAGCTTCCATCGAGACGGAAGGATCCATGTTTGTGTTGACTTTGAATACCTTTGACTCGGCAATTTTTAATGGGGTTCCGTGATTCCACAAATATTTGGAAATCGTCGATTTCGGGTCTCTAAGCTCTTGAGTGGAAAGTTTGGAGATTTACGCTTTCAAAGTTTTATCTCCCGCGTTCTGTTTGCCCTGATAACGCTGCGGAGGTGGGAGCGCGTCAAATGACAAAAATTCATCGCACGAAAGCACCCAGTGATTCAATTGTGGAACTTAACAATCCAGAACAAAACTATTGTGACAACTTTGATAGCAATCCAATTAATACAATTTGGATTCAACTGAAATGCAAGAGCGCCAATTCCATTAGAGATCTACGGCAAAACGCATAATTGGGCTTGATTGCTGCCACAATGATTTTATTGTTTCTGTTTTTTGTGGCAACGTTCTGTTGCCTTCTTTAGCCATTGACGAAACAGTGAACCAAATTAGGGCCCTGACTTCAAAACCTTGACTCGTCTTTGTTGAGCAGCCCAAAGGGAACGGCTACGAAGTATTTGAAGGCGCCATTCTGGGGAAGTAAAAATTACTGGGATAGAGAAAAGTTTAAATTAAATGCCTTTTGAAATAATTGGAGTGGAAGTTTTTGATCCGACAAAAGAAAGTTTAATGAATCGTCTGTTGATTCTTTTAGCGCTAAGCCACTCTCGGGCTGGAAAAAGGTCCCAGCAGGCGTGAGCCGTGAACTGAGTGCAGACAAACAGACCAGTTTTGCTCGGAACTAATTGAAAAAGGAGAAGAATCTTCGCTTTTTGACGAACAAAGAAGCAGTTGAGAAATGTTCTGGGGAACAAGAAAAGCAAACAACCCGTTGAACGTCACATTTACAAAGATCTCCAGATTCTTTTGATAGCGCTGTGATAAAATGTGTTGTATTTTCGTTTGCAGACGGCAAAGTGCCGTTGATTACGTCTTGTTTTCGCGAAAATTCAAATGAACTTTTTATCTCCCAAGCAAAAAACCTTACGTATCTCGTAATCAGATCTTATAGCTTCGGAAGCCTGGGAGTAATGAATGAGGCGTTATGAAGCCGCCAGCGTCGTTGCGTTATGTCTCTTGATGATGGAAATCACATTCACATGATGAATCACCTAATCTCCTGTCACAAAAGCAAGGAGCAAGATGAGATTTGTTAACTAATCCTTCACTTGGTAGAGAATCAACGCAATTTTTGTAGTGCAAGGATTGATTTTCCCTTCTAACCAAGAGAGAAATTTTTAGCGAGAAATTTAATAAAAGTGTCTAATCTGATTTTAAGGCTTCTTTTGTTTATTCCTCGGTTATCAACTTTTCAGTAACAGGTTTCAAAAGGCCACAGAGTGGAAACTTTTGGCCAATTTTTTATATTTTCTCAGTGAAAAATTCATCGGGTCTTTTTGGATCCAGTCATTTAGAAAATAATATTGCAATATTCCTGAACCTAATCTTAAAAATTTAAATCGATTTACTCTAGTCCATAATCCTCTATGCAAGATGCCGAGAATCTCAGGAGACTGGCTGGTTATTAAGAATCACTCAACGTAGAGAGGTTGTCTACATAATCTGATTTCATGACATTGAAATGATGTTTTCGAGGACACGAGGCCTCCCTCAGGTGGCTTCTGAATTAATTAATTACCCTAATCCATAATTTCTGGGCCGGCCTGGTCCGAACTAATTCTATTATATGGACAAGTCCTTGTGCAGCTCTACTTCGATTATCCCTCCTGTTGCCATCCGAAGCCCACATATTTGGTTATTTTCAGGTGAAACTCAGTCTGACTTTTGATCCCCCGCAAACGTGGACGGTTTTCGCTTTCAAATTCGAGGGATCATTTTAAACCAGTGGGCAGAAATGACGAGTTCAGTCAAAACAACAGAGACTCGCTCTGGTTTATTTGCTCATTCGTATTTGGAATCGACCACAGTCCGGCTAAAAAAGAACTGAAGCTGTAAATATTTTATTTCGGAAAATTTAAGTGAAATCGGGATTAAATGCTGCAACCCACACGTCTGTCAGTCGTCCGCAGAAAGCGGTGCAAGCACATGCAGGATCCGGAACTGGATCAGCCCAGGTCATTGTTGGAACTCTGCTCTGCTATCATGTTTATGGTGTGTCAATAAATAAATACAAAAACATGCAAATTAAAATTTCCCGGAGAGCCACTCCAACTTTGCGTTCAATGGGGCAAATATTTGAGCTCTCCTGTTCCGCAGCAGAGCCCCCGAAAGTGAGGCCGACCGTTTGTATTTATCAGATTTTTTAAGTAGCGAACACAATTTCCGACACGCCGAAGATTGTGGGAAAAATTTATGGTTGTCATTTTGTTTTATTGCCTGTCCCCCAATCCGGGTTCTCGTTCTCTTCTTACGGCTTTCCCGCTTCCAAAACACTGTGCGTGTCCGCCGAAAATCTGCAGGTTAGCGCCACGAGAACTTTGTACGTCGCCATTTAGGGCGAGATTTGTGGCTTTAGTATCAATAACGCTATTTGCCCAATCCGCCCGGAATCGATTCAATCACTGGGATTGGGGATTGCGTATTGAAATGAATTACTGGCCACTAATCAGTTGATGGGTGTGAAATTTGCATTTTCATTGACGATTCAATTAGTATTAATTAACATAATTAATTTATTACTGTTCTGTATTGCAGATTTCGGTATCAGAGATATCAGAAGACTGTTCTCGAAAAATAGATAATTTGATGGAAAAATGGAAAAATGATACCATGAACGAGACAGTAGAATTCAACGTCACTGACGAGAGACTCGGAAGCAGCACAGAAATCGTATCGACAATAACAGGACTCGTGACGGCCGGACTGGAAGGCCTCAGCCAGAATGAATCGCTGTTCAACGAAACCCTTTCAAGCATCCTATACCACCCCTGCTACTACAGACCCGAGGTACCCTTCGACTGCAACAAGAGCGCCTTCTTGGAGGCGCATCGAGGGCCGCAGCAGCTTCCTATCATCACAGCACTTGCCGTAAGTTTACAACTTAATTACCGATACACCTATTTTCCATCAATTTTCCCCAGATCGGTTTTTTTTTCTTTTTCTTGTTCTAATAACTTGTTAATAACTCTGATCAAATGTATGCCATCTCGGGTAGCTGATGCCTTAAATGTACTTGAATAACAAGCGAGCAATATTTATTAAACTAATTGCTCGGTATTCTGAGGCTTCACTTACGGTCCAGACTTCACTGGTTTAGACGTCTTATATAAGATATGTTTTTAACAATTTCTAGGAAACGTATTAGAGACGGTCGTGTTAGGTGGCTTTGGAATTCTGGAATCTTGGAATTCTAAAAAAACATTTTGGAGTTTTTGGATGAGAAAAATTTTATCAACCTGCAAAACCTTCTCGAAGGGCCAAAAACACACCTTCAAGGTTTTCGTAGGACCTCTAGAAAATTCAGGAGTCCATTGCAATTCATTCATTCTCATTTTAATCAGCTGCTTAGCAATAAACCAAGGTAACTCAGCTACAAAATTACATATATGGGTGTTATCCTCGAAACAACTGATTCAATCGCATGTTATTTTATAGCGACGTCAAATAAACAACATTCGCAACCTAGGAAACCTCTTATTTTCCACGTGTCGTTCGTAAACAAGTCCCTGAAACTCGAATAATTAATTAGTTGCGACTCCTAACCAACAGTCTCCTGAAATTTCCCTTGTCACTGAAACTGATTTTTATTACAAAACTCAATATCATGGTGTTCGTCAAAAGAGCCTGCAACGCAAAATAGAATTGTCTCTGCATGGGTCCATATCTCACCTCCACCTGGAATTCTGCACTATAACGCATGGTTGCGTCCGCCATAAATAACATGACCAGGGTGCAGAGCAGGAAACGGGCTCTAATATCGCTTACTTATCGCACAGAGAAAGTTCCCGAATCTTCATGAAAATTCAAGAAATTTTTTTGATGCACCTGAGATTTTATGAGAAACACTCATGGCAATGTGCCTTATTGCTCTAATGAAAATTGCTCACTGCTCCGAAGAACATGATAAAACATGCAAGCCTGCAGCTCTCAAACGGCAAAAAGTGCACTTTCCGGAAGGGTGAATCGTGAGAGGCAAATTCGAACAAAGAATTTTTTTCCCAGATGCAGTTAATGAAGCATCGTTGGCGTTGGAAATCGAAAAACAAAGTATAAATTTTCCGCCGGTGCATGGAAATTATTAGAACGACAACGAAGCGGAAAAGTTGAGCGGATAAAAACATCAATAAGTCAATGGGAGGAAAATCGTTATGTTGTTTTCCCATAGTTCGGGCACCAGTTTCCCGCAATGGGGACGCGAAAGGAATGGGAGGCAAAATTTCACAAAACAAGTCGAACGAGGAAAGTGACAAAGTAATGACAAATTCATGCGAAAGTTTCCCTATCGGCTTCTATTTTCACCTCAAACATATTTCTGTTTGTCTGAGTGCTATTTGGCTTCCCCTCCTACGAGGTTGAATTTTTCCGAGCCCCAAATTCACTCGGTGGTGCAAAAAAGGTACCATTTCGCAGTCATGAGCTATGATGTCTTGGGAATAGGGCAAACAAGAGCAAATAAATCAAAATATTGTCAAATCGGGAGATTAAATCTACCGAAAGTTTGAATTGCAATTCCCTTAAGCGAATTAGGGCCATTTTCGGACTTTTACATTTAATGACGAGTGAGGACAAATCGAATAAATTTGTAGGCTTAATTTGTAGGTCTCACCGCCCTCTATTTGCTTCAAAGGGGAGTTTGCTAAAACCCTAACAAACTCTTTAATTTTTATCTCAGTCCTTGATACATTTATACTTTAGCAATAAAATACCAAACCTAGAAAAAAGAATTAACAAAAACACTCAACTCAAAAAGGAGACATTTTCAGCATTCCTGTATTGTAGTGTTCTTTCTTCAAAACTAATGAAAACAGAAGTGCAACAAAATAAATTATGGTTCAATTTTTTTGGCCACCCTACAATCATAAACATATCGATTTCTGCCCAAATTTTTTGCGCCTCCCGACCTTGCCGACTTGCCTGCGACACGGCAAAACTCTCGATTTCAAGTCTGTGAATTTTTCAGCACCTAACCCGCTTCTCTTTGTTCTCTCTCATTCCAGGTCACCATTCTGTTCGTGGGCATCTTTGTGACAGGAGTGATTGGAAACCTGATAGTCTGTGTCGTCATTGTCAAACACGCGGCGATGCACACGGCTACGAATTATTATTTATTTAGTCTAGCCGTTTCAGATCTCATATTTTTAATGATGGGTGAGTACATTGAGTTTTCATCGCAAACAAATAGAAACGCGTAATGGCTCACAGGCGTGTGGATTACATGAGTAAGCACGACATTCTGAAATGTCGACAACACCAATGCAAATTGAATTTAAACAAGGCACAAGTTTGCTCGCATAGCATTTTGTCTCGCAACAATTAAATTTGCAGGCGCATTCCGAGAGCGTCAGGCATAAAACGCAATTAGGATAACGGGACAATGGGGTGTTTGTTCCCACTTTCCACCGAATATTATCAATTCGCAAAGTTGTCCTAGCTCCAGGTTCCTGCTTTGTTCTCCCTTGAGGTTTTACAGTGGTATGGAAGCATTCCTGGTACAATACAATCAGATCAACACAGGCCACATCCAAGAATGGAAGTAGGTCTATTTATGAACTTACAAAGGAAATCTTGTAACGCATTGATACCTTGGTTGTGGAATCATTTCCCAGAAATTTGAGATGCCTTTTGTGGAGTTGCCACAGGAGGAAACCGAGAAATGTAACCAAGTCGATTTGTGACCTAACTTCCGTACCTTTGACAAGTCACATGGCCACTTGTCTATTTTCTTCCTGGAAAGACTGATCAAAAACCCAAAGCGTACCTACACAGAATCGACATTAGTTGAATGAAACACAACAAACCACTTAAGATGTGGTCCATACTTTTTACGCACAATTTGATGCAACTGCATTGAAACGATTTTAAAATTTTGAATTTTAATCACCTTGGTGGTTTTCTCGCAAGCTTAAAATTTGTGGAAAAGCGGAATTTTCCTTTTGAACCTCAAAAAGACTCAGAATTAAGGCATTGAAGACAATTTATTTAAGACTCTCCAGAGATTTATCAGATGTATGTAAGAGATCGAGATCATATTGAACTTCTTCAATCCTTGTGAGGGTCACAAAAAGAGGTGGTTTTTACGAGCAAATTTAATTTAATTTTTGAAGTGCAGGGGTGGAGATCAAAACACAGAAAATTCATAGACCCAAAACTTTATCAAGCCTCATCTTCCCAAGGTGAAAAGACAAAGCCAGGCTCCTATCAGACAAGCCATCAATCAAATTGGCAGGAGTGCACTTGTCTTGCCAAATATTTGTCCCAGACATCCTGTTAGATGAGGATATTGCCGTTTGCTCCCTGCGGCTCCGACTTGAGACGCTGCTCAAACACCAAAGTTGCACGTTTTTCGCGGAAAATTGAAACTTTATCGCGCACGTCTGCCCCAATCCCGAACCTTGATTGTTTTAAGGTATTAAAAAACCATTCGCATATCGATTTCCCTCATTCGTTTCCTCAATTGAATTCGTAGATTTATTTTTATGGCTTGAACTTTTTCATTTTCCCCCCTTAATGAACTCAATTTAGCACCGCAGCATTGCGATTCCCGAGTGATAAATTGGAGCAACTAAGGACTCTTCCCACGACGCGGTACTGCGTAAATTTTTAAATTTGCAGGAACGGTGGACTTTACGAGTGTTATGAAAATTATATGTGAGTGAATATGCGCTCGGTCGTGAAAGCTGGTGGCAATTTGTGCGGCGGCAGCATTCATCAAGTTCCACCATCTTGCAATCCACGACAGTGACGCACCTCTCCCCGGCCCGAAATTACTTGTTCCGTCGAAAACGCAACGCAACTCGACTCGCAACGCCGCGCCTTTCCAAGATAAATGAGCACTTACGGTTTCCTCTTTTACTGCCGCAGCCCGTCATGAAATTCTCCGCTCCTTTCTCTCCGTCTCGCATCCTCACGAAGACATGAATGAAATGTAGATTACTTTCCTTTCTTCTCACGAGGTGGTACTCATGATTTTACGTTCGTTTAGATATTGAAAATTGGGCGAGGAAAAATGTGCGGGCGATGAGGCCGCGCATTTTTGTTTGCTTTGTGTTTCCCAAATTTGTCTTTTATTGTCACATTCTGGCTCGAAACCGCTAGCTTATCATCGCCAGAGTGGCCTTTTGCCCGCTCCTTCCCATGCCCCACCGTCGTTCCATTAATCAGGGAAGCAGTGTGCTGATTTTTACACGTGCAGCCATTTTTCCTCCAGGCGGCGGCGGTGCGAGTCGGATTTAATTTGAAAAAGAATACTCCATATCAGGTTTCTGATCTCTCGAGGGCTGTTTGATATAATGACGCAATTTAGACGAGATTTGAAACGTGAAGGGACTTGCCCTCTTGGCTCTGAAGCTGAGAGTGAATGGCTTCTCTTGAAATGAACGGGATGAAGTTCAGAACAAATTAAATCAAACTTTGAAACTGCCAAGAATCAATAAAACTTCATTTCTAGGAAAGCCACAAAACTGAAAAACAGGCTTTAGACAGAAAATTGCTGGAATTATTGGTCTGAAATTTAAAAAAAAGGTTTTAGAATTTAAAGTTAAAAGCAATTAGATTAAGAAGTCAATCACTCAACAAAACCTCTTCAGTCTCTGAAATATGAATGTTTATAAAATTCTCAGAAGCGTTCAAAAGTCACATCCAGAAGAAAATTAAAGAACCCGGGTGACAGCCTTCATAGAAAAGCCTTTCAAAACCTTCAAAAGATGATAATTTTCTTCCATTTTTCAGAACGAAATTTTTTCCTTGTGGGCGTGAAAGCATCTTAGGTCTAGGTACTTGTGTGGGTCTAGGATTATAATCAGCCCGAGATATTCAAAGTGCTCCAGAGTATCACCGGGAAGTGTGGAATTAAGAGGGTTGGATCTCCAAGCTAAATATTTGCTCTGCTCTCATGACAACCCGACTCCTTCAATCCAATAAGGAAATCATGTCAGTCAACTCCAGACCGGGAAAGGGCGAAACCCGCCGCAGAATGACAAAAATATCAATTCCTAGGAGCACTTTTGTAAAAGCGTTACAGATTGAGGAAAAATCCCGCGTGACAAGTGACAACACTTTCATTTTCCCAGCTTATTGTCCCCATGTTTGTATGGGGCTTATTTCCCTGCGCTGAAATCCCCCCCATGTGCGGCTGAACATGCGGGGAGAGATCATGACAGACGTGAATATTTTCATTTCCCCCCAATGCTCTTTTTTCTCCGGCAAAAATCCGCACTCGCTGTTTAATTTGAGCCAATAAAAGGACGTCATCAGTCTTCATCACTCACGACCTCATGAAACGACTCCGTGACTGCTGTAGGTCAGCGTTCAAGGGTAACGGGGCTCTTGCATCTCAAGATGCACCCGTGAGGTAAAAAGCTGAGAGATTTTGATGGATCGTAATAGCCCACTAAGCTGACAAGCTTGGCGTCAATCCGGGCCGGGAGATATCCCCCGGAGCCTTGGAAAGGGAGACACATCAGATTTTACTCTCATTTTCATTGAGCGATTTTTCATTCAAATGAGGTTCACTTGGCATTCTCGGCAACATTTGACATAAATCACATGACATCATGCAGCTTAATCCACAGGGGAAAATAATAAATGATGGCCTGTGAGTGCGTCGCGGCACAAAATCAGGAGGATCCTCAAGAAAGCATATTCTCGTGATTTACTATCAATTTTTAGGTCGATGTATCATCATATGAAGAGCATTAGCTCATGATTTATTAATTTTTATTGGAAGTGAATGCTCTCGGGATGTCGCAGAAGACATATTTTGAAACGCTTGATGTCTTTATGAACTTATGGCTTCTTCTGTTGTGGCGGTCTCGCGTAAGGAGAGGGAATTCTAAGGGGCGGCGAAAGTACTTGAAGTGAAGTTCATTTAATTAAGTTAATTAAGGGGGATTCCCGGAGGAAGTCATTAGGACTCCATTAGCAAGGGAAGACATCTTTTAGAGCACGCCTGCCCAACTTTTGCGGGGCTCAGACTCAAAATTCTTCCTAGAATCTGTGGTTTTACCTCAAATGAAGAAGCAACATTTTTAGTTTGAAGTTCAGATAAAAAATACTTTAGAGGAGCTAGATCTTCTGGTTTGTTCTACTATGAGTTTGAGTGGAAAATTAGTGGTATATCTTAGTTCTAGTATGAGTATGAGGTTCAGAAAAGCTTCAAGAGTGGAATAAAATCTAGGAGCTGTGGGCTGTCTAGTAACCAGTATAAGTCTGAGATCTAGATCTAGTACCTTTTAGTTGCCTCATAGCAAGGTAAGAGGGGCACTTGACCCACAATTTTCGCTAATCTTTCCAATAAACCTTGAAGTCGGTCTATCTGATCTTGGAGATGTGTAATTGTGCGTTTTGGGCGAAGAAATCCCATTAGAAAGACATTCCGGAGAGACGTGAAGACAGAGCAAACACGAAACTTCAAAGATATGGAAATAAGTGCCGAAACGGAGATTATAAAAACGCCATTTTCAGCTCCCACCAGCTCTTATTATCACGCCATTTGCTTGATGTGCCGTATAATGGTGCGCTGTGTGTGATTGCGCGAAAATTTTTGCTCGAAATTGTTCTCCCGGAACGCGCTTTTCCACTTCCCCGACCACCACTTTCGTATCGCTCACTTTTTCCGCTTCATTCATCCCAAGCTCTTTATTACATTTTCCCATTTAATTTGCATACTATTGAGTTTCGATTGCCCGTTTGAGACGGATTGGGGTCCATCCCACGACATTTGGTGACGCCTGAGCAGCTTCCCGAGAAGTGTTTTTCCCGCACCGAATGACACCCACTTAATGGCGGCAAAAATATCAGTTTCAATTGGAGTCTGCAGCAGATTTAAATTGAATCAACTGCGAAATATCACACGTGCTTGCCTTGGCAGCGGCGTCGACACGTAATGAGAATATATGGAACGCTTTCCAGAGCTTTACTTCGTGTTTTCCTCGTTCTAATGGAGATAAATTGTGCGAGTACAGGCAAGTGGATTTTAATATCTGCTATCTGCTGCACCCAGGCATGTTTAGGGGAATGCTTTTAAAGAAAACAGCTTCCGAGAATACACTTTTCCACTCCGTTCCTCGCTCGAGGAGCATGGAAAGCGAATATTTTTCTCGAAAAAGGGTTTCGCACCCGGGGATTAAGCTGCAGCCCGGCCCCTAATCCCTCCAAATTTCGGACCTAATTTACGGACGACTAAAGTAGCAATTACTCTGTCTCATGCCCCTTATCTGAACAGTGTAATTGTGACTTTGAGGAGATGAATGCCTCCCTGGGGCCGCACTTTGCCATCGTCAATGGATGTGACATTAAATGAGAAAACTTTTGTTTTGCGTCTGACCATGTTTATCGTCCCACGCAACGCAAGCACTTCATAACTTTGTGATAACTGACTTTGTTTAAGTGATTATTATCATGCAAAGTCGGCAAGAGACTCTCCCATCTCTGTCATCGCCGTCGTTATTCATGGAGGCTCTCTGAAGGACTTGGGGAAGTGTGTAAAGCCCCGGAAAGTTGACTCCTTCAGTTCGACTGTCCGGGAAAGAATTCCTGTGAACGCAATAGAAAATGTAAGTTGTGACTTTTGGACGATTTTCGGGTTAAGTCATTTTACTTTGCACAATATTTGAATTCGGAAAGAAAGTTCGAGCTCATGAAATTTCATATTGGACTTAAAATTGGAAGATGAACTTTGAATTTGGGACTTTTGAAATTCTAGAGTCCAAACTCAAAATCCTCTTCATGTCCCAGGTTTCCAATGAACCCACAAGTGAACTGTGGAGGCAGAAAAGTTCAACTAACAGACAGACAGAAATTTTTTGCCCCCTCCTAAAAGCTCACTTCCAGCAAGGACTCCCTCTTGAGCAGTTCAAGGACCCTATTGTTTGCTAACGTCCGTCCTTGAGCTCTTCGCAAGCCTCCTTGCCACTGATGAAAATTTCTCTGCTCTCCACCAGGCATGCATACCAGGCAAATGACTCACGATGGAGCGCCGAAAAATTTCCAAACAATTTTTTTATCATTACTCTGCTTGATACGATGATTATCTCTCGTAACTGCTTCCTGCACAGTATAATCTCCGGTCGTGTTTGTTGTTGGGCAGCGAGGGTATATTTTTGGCTCCATGCAGTGCAGCCCAGATCTGCCAAAAATGGTTTTTAAAAACAAAGGAGCCGTCGACATGTTCGGAGGACGACGAGGGGACACTAGTTTAGAATGCCCGCGCCACTGTATTACCATAAATGAATATTTTTATGGCCGTCGTGAGGCGAAAAGAAGTAGGTGGGGGATTAAAAAGCTACAAAAGATGATAATAAATGAACGCAGGCACAAAGAGAACGTCCTTTCCAAGGCTTCCTGCGTTTTTATTTGCCTCCTCTGTGTGCTCTTGTCACTGGCAAGTAGCAAAAAGTCGGAGATATGAATTACGGCCGGCGCTGTTCCTTTTTATTCCGCCCAACATGTCATCCTCGTGGGTTTATTGACTCCACTGTATGCTCTTTCTGTGTCATGTTCTGCCACACCATACTGAGAATCGATGGGTGACTTCCGTCTTGGGTTTCGCAATATCTCGAGGCACGTGGATTGGAATTTATAATGCGAGTGCGTCACAGAGCGTCCCTGAACTCGGGAAGGCACGAGACTCGCGAGTTCGGGGAAGGCGTCTATTTTCTCGGAAGAAACTCCGAGACCATTAGGGCACAGAATTAATGGGAGGCTCATCTTCCGGAAGCCGCACATTAATTCAGTTTGATCTGCCCTCAAACGCCTGCCTCAGGGGAATACATCTCATAATCCTCTCCACTCACTTATGTAAATTTGTTGTTCCTAAATTACTTGAGCCAACAACTCCTGCCTATGAGCTCTAGGTAGGCATCAAAGTTCGGCGAAACAACAGCTATAAAATTTGGTGAGCAAACGCTCCAGTTGGCAGGAACAATATTTTCGTTTACACCAAAACGTGCCCTGCAGGTGCTGACATTTGTTTCGCTTTAATTATTCTCGTAATCGGTGAAAGTAGCGACGTAACCAGAAGGGGCTTCCTCCCACGCAATTCCTGTTTCTGAGCCGTTCAATGTAAATTTCACTTCAAAGCACAAGTGGAGGTTTCAGATTCCAATTGATTGCAAATTAATTAGACTTTGAAGAGTCTTGAACCCGTGAGAGCTTCAGTTGGCTCAAAGAAATCCGGGTGAAAATTAATCTGGGCCAGGTTCGGATCATGCACTAAGAGGCTAACGATATTTCGTATGAATGGAAACTTCAGACATCCTTTCCAGAGCACACGCCCTGCGTTATGATTGTACGTCAAGGGATTGCCAGATTTATGAACTCTATTATCAAGAGAGCGAGAACAAATTTCGATTTTCACATTGAGCTACGACCGCTTCGGTGGAGCCGTGGCTTCGACTTACCGCAATATTCATGGTATTGCAAAGGGTATGGAAGCAATAAATCCATCATTGACGTAGGGGGAATCATAATAATAAATGTTGGGTACGAGCACGGCTTGTTAGGCATGGAGAAGTGTGTACTCAGCATGCAACCCAACATGTCTTTGCTGCATCTTCAACCTAATCCCTGTAAGCGACAGTCCGTTCGTCCTTCTCGTATTTTCCGAGTCAGAAGACGAGCTTCCCTGGGCTTTGCCGGGTGCGTGGAGGCCATCAACCCCTTCTTCACTTTCCCTATCTTGACGTATCGCCCTTTGAATCTAGCATATTCCTCACACAAATTACTCCAGATGAACAGGCCAGATTAATGCGGACCTAAATAAGCAATTTCGATAAGAAAGGAAAATGTTTTTGAAAGAAGAATCGGTCCCGTAATTTAAAATTGGTTGCGGCGAGACGGAGCGAGAAAAGTCTTTTGACTGCGAAAATACTAGTTGTTCTGCTCAATTAACCGAGATTTGGGTTATGTAAATGCGACCCGGGCGTCACTTGTTTGGGGATTAGGGATGTCGTCAGCATTGTCGTCCCGCAAAATTAGGCTTCCTCTTGTTTTTCGGTACTTTAATCTGGGTGTCTAAATGGCTCTTACCGACATGAGCACAAAGCCATTGTTCCCACATGAAACAACAATGCAGCAACGATTATTACGAGACGGAAGTGCTGGGGGCCCGAAGAAAACGAGCTTGCACGCCTGGAGATGGCATCTGTTGCCAAAAGAGCGCTCATCACCAGAGTTTCGACTTTCTCGTCCTCAAGCATGCTTGTTGGGCTCATGAAAAATTCAACGGCCCTTTAGAGTGCCATAATCCTTTTAACGCACATTTTCCCACTGGACGTGCCGCTGGATTATTTCAATTCCGGTCACTTCGGTGGAGTGAAACTTTTACACACCGATTTCAATTTATCTCTCTGATTGGCTCAATTTATGTGATAATCACCAAATGACCGAACACGATTTATGCATCCTCTATCGACTTCGCAAATTATAATTTATTCCGTGTAATCGTGTGCTGCATCCTCGCACGCACATGGGGAGCAGTGGCGTAGCCAAGGGGGAGGGGGGCAAGTCTCTTCAGAATCCGAATATGGGAAAGTTTGTCTTTCGTCTCCGCTTTAGGTCAAGGGACCCCTATTTCAGCTCAAAAACCAGCCTCCCTTTTTTCCTTCCACGAGTAGCTATTATTAATTTTTTCATATGAGAAAGGTTTGAAAGGGGCTACCTATCTGAAAAAGGGCAATTTTATTCAAGCCCCAAAACACCGCAAACCCCTGCGACACCGCACACGAGGAGCATAAAATCACCATTTTGATAGCCATAAATAACAGTAAATTTCATTAAAACTTACAGCAACCGCTAAATTGTTTATCCTATCGCTGCACCGCCAACGAGGCCTAGCAGTAAATATGAGCTGGAAATGAAATTAAATGGACTAATTTAAGCGCTAGATCCCTGTTATAATCGACGTCCGTTATTTTGCAGGTCTTCCGAACGAGATAACTCTGTATTGGCATCAGTACCCGTACAACATGGGCCTAGCATTCTGCAAGATTCGCGCGTGGATTTCCGAAGCGTGAGTAAAACTATATTATCTCTTTTCCCGAAATTGTTATTCCGCGAATTTTACCCCAAAAGTTTATTTTGAAAATAATCGAAATTCAGGGAATACATAATTATGGAAATCATTTCGCATCAAGCTGGTTCTCGAAACACGTCTCTTTGATTCCTAAAATATATTTCACAAAATGCCAAGTGGAGCTTCTGGTATTTCGTAAAGGTTCATTCCGTAAAATGCGGTCATTTGGACGCGTCAACCCGAAAAAGGATGGCAGCTTTTAAAGTCCTAATTCCGCAATCCCAGACTTAAATGACTGCCAACAGAAGCTTAGTTCCCAACAATTACTCCAATTGGCCAACTGAGTCCGTTTCGAGGCACGGTGAATTTTCCTAGAAGTACTTAAACCAAACTTACTCTTTCGCAGATCCACATATGTGTCTGTCCTAACAATCGTGGCATTTTCTATGGAGCGCTTCCTTGCCATTTGCCATCCACTCCATTCGTACCGCATGAGTGGGCTGCGACGCGCCATCCGAATCATTGCTGTACTGTGGACCATGAGCTTTATCAGCGCCGTGCCTTTTGGAGTCTACACAGTAATCGACTACCTTACGTACCCGCTAGGTAAGCCTGGTATCTCGCGTTTCCGTGTTACGGAAAATAAAATTTTTGCGACAAACGTTAGAATGGCGGATTCCAGGAAGACGAGGAGCAAGACAAAGACGGCAAATTTAATAGTACAGACGTGACAAATGCGAAATGCTACTTGAATAAAATTGCAGTTCAGCTCTTGAACCAGAAATGTAACTGGGAGAGGACCAAGGGGTTTTTCTTTTATCAAATTTTTGAGTGGGATGATTTTTGAGTGGGATGTCAATTTCTGTCAAACCAAGTATTGGCGTCTTTCAAATTCTTGAGTGGGACCTTTATGTCCCACCGTTCAAAGAGCCCCCTGTGTGAAAAAATTTGTCGATCCGCCATTTTTCGTTTGTTTACATCTTTGTCCCGTCCAATTTGTAGTCCAGAAGTAATATTTGGAAAAAGAAAAATCATTTCTGCCTGAATATGTTTACTTTCGGGCCCAAAATTGACCCGGCCTGTTCAAGTCAGTCCCAGTCTGTCCACGCGGACAGACTTGGGAACAAACATTCTCGCCTCGCGGACAGACTTTTACTCTTACGTGGAGGGACTCAAGTCCGTCCGCAGTCTGTCCGTTCCATACTGGCCGCGGACAGACTTGTTCACACTGGGTCTGTTAAAGTTTTGACGGCCAGTAATTCAAAACAATCGTAAAGAATCAGCTTCTTTGGCAATATCACTGTAAAGGAATCTGTCAAATTATTGGCCAAAAACACGAATAAAAGCTTTGACAGGTATCTGTAAATCAGATGACAAAATTGACAGAAAAATTTGACACAGAGACCCACTGATCTGCCCTTTCTATGTAGCCCTTTATTTTCCTCCCCCTCGTTGTCCTCTGTTTACGACCCTTGTTCTCCGAGATTAAGGACCGGAATGGAGTAAAACAATACGTTTGTTTTAAATTTAAATGCAAAGTGATTCATTTCCGAGTCCGCTTGGAAAACACACCACGTCTCTGCGCTCCTCAGACAGATTGCCCATTTCGCTATTTAATAGACTTCTTCCGCCGTTCCCAGACAACACCACGATGGAAGAATCTGCGTTCTGCATGATGCCCTCAAATCCGGGGCACCTGTGGGAGATCTCAACAGTCGTCTTCTTCATCATCCCGATGGCAGTCATGGTGATACTGTACGGCAGAATGGGGATGCGGATACGGTCGAGGACGAGACAGGCAGCGGAACTGGGTATGAGATTCTAATTGAAAAATTGAAAATTCACTCCATCTGCAATGAGCCTACATAATTCATTCAATGAAATGGGCTTCTTTTGTGCGTCCCTCAAAGCAAAAAGTAGCACTTTTGCAGAGGGCTCTTCAGCAAATGAAAGAGACGCTCTCGTGACCATCTCGGAGTCAAAGGAAAATTTTCTATTGCAGGAAAAGTTCAAGGATCCATCCACGGAGAGACGAAGTCTCAGTCCAGGAAAGCAATCATTCGCATGCTGGGTGAGTACTCGTTCTGACAAGCTCCCGAAACATGTGGCGCTCACAGGCTAAAGTGAAAATAATGACGTTTCTCATGATCTCAGTCGTTAAACGCACATAACGAACATAATGAAAGCTCGTATTTTACAACAATTTGATCCTACTGCGATACGGCATCGGCATGAGCCAGCCGAAAGATTACATGTCAACAAAAGGAAGTTGTGTATATTTTCTCTCTGTTTTTCCCATGAATTGGCACCAGTGGAGATGCGTGCTCGTGATAACGCAACTGGGGAAGGCGACATATTCGTCATCAAATTAATCCATCATCTCTGGCGGAATGAAATTTGTGTGCGAGTAGTAAAAGGGCAATAAACTTTTTATTCAGGGTACTTGCCTGATAGAGCTTTTATGGGGCTTTTGTTGCCCGTGACAATTTCTAGAGCTCGTGCGAGGGGGCTGTGGCCGGCTCTAGGCTTGAAATTAGCAGCAACTTAGTTTCTTAATCTCCTGGAAATTTTCCTGGCATAGAGAAAACTTTCTAGAGGGTGTGAGGAACTCTCTTTTTGACATGGAAAAAGCCTTTCAAATTTTCTTCACAAACAAAAAGCAACTTGAGGTCCGAAATGGGTTAAGACAGTAAAAGAGCACCAATTTCGATACAAGCTTGAAGTTTTCCTGTCACATTTGCGCACGTGAAGCCTTATTAAAGCGAAATACCGTGCGAAAATGTAAACTTTCCGGTGGCCTTATCGCTTCCACCACCACGTCATAAGTTACTGGCAATGTAAAGCTTTATAGCCAATTTGTAACTGCTTGGAAAATACATTTTTGATGGTGCTGTAGTCATAAAACTTGTATATGGTAGAGGGTGGCTGCTTCGACTCCAACCACCGAGCCCCCCACCAACGCAGGCATCGGCATATTGCGTGGCTAAGAGAAGCATTTAACTGCTAATTGTTTATGGACCCCAAGCAACACCTGCTGTTTTTCGCATGGCTCGGCTCGTCTAGCAAAAGTAGAACTTACGCCTCCAAATCATGCGAAACATCAACGTTTAGCGACGAAGACAAGCTTCGGGCTGCATTTTCTCCAAAATGCCACGGTTCAGCAACAAAGAAACAATTTTAGTGCCTAAATCCAACTTTGGAATTAATTACGAGCCATGATTTTCTGGCAAAAGCACATTTGAATACAGATTTAATCAAAAGTGATGTTGCAAAGTTGCTAACAATTTTAAAAGTTTTAATATCCAGAGCCTTGTTCCAGCTCCTCACGTTCGCCCACACACGTGTTGAACGAGTCAAGGGCTGGTTCGGAGTTTATTTTCTCTCCTGCTCGACCTCAGTACATGATGTTTGAACACATGAGCTTTAATGCCCCTTTCTTTGAAATTTCAGACAAATATGTGCGGTCGCAGGCGTAATGAAACTTTGTGTTCGAATACGAGGAAAGTTGGGACGGTATAAAAAGTTAAGCCGCTTCTGGGGCAGACAGCTGGGCGAAATGAGCCTTTTCATAAGCATTAATTTGACTTTTTATTGCAATTTTAAAGCGCTGCGAGCCATCATGGAACGGTTCTTGGAAACGCCCAGTTCCTGATTAACTGACTTTTTCTACGGCTGCAGTCTTCATTGAGTGGGCGCTCAGGTGGTGGGCCGAAGCTAATTTTATCACAACTCGGAGAAACTCACTAACAGGACTTTGTATCATTCAAAGAGCTGCAAATTGTTTATCTTGGAAGGCCTACTGGCAAGTCAAAGTTTAGACAGAGTTCGTCTTCAGAGTTGCACTTTGCTGACGAGGAAGACAGATAGCCATTGTGGTGTTTCTAAATGGTTGTGAATTGCGGTGGCATATCTAGAGGAATAGTAAAACACTCAAATATCTTAAGAACTTTGTTTTTAAATTTTTGCTTTGTCTGGTTTTGACAAAAATCATTTTTCTTTTGAAAATCCATTTCTCAACTCTGATTTCCAGCATTTTATTCGATTAAATTAATTTTAACTTGATTTTGAGGTCATTAAAGTAAAAAATTAATCTCAGTAATTTCAGTTAAATTCAGCCGTTCTGCAGGAAAATCATGGCTCCACACTTCGTCACCAAATTTATTTGAAGCCCGTTTAAAAAGTTAATGAAAGTTTACCTCTTCAACTCTAAATTTGAGCTGACTGGAAAAGTAATCACGGTTTGTTTGCTCCCAAAACAAGTCACCCAGAAAATATTTAGTCAAAAGAATTCGTTTTTTGAGAACCAAAGCCCACCTTGCGAGCTCGCTGCACCAAACAGGCCGGGATTCAAAAGAATTAACCCTTTTATATCTTCATAATCCCCCACCCTTGTAGTAAAGCCGAAATGCCTATCAAACGACAACAAATGAGACACTCAAGCTTCGTTTGCCACCAGCGAATTTCCATTTTCACGCTCCTCTGATCCCTTTCATTTCCATTCAAGGATGTTTTTGGCGTTTAATAATCATCTGTTGTGCCGTCGTATTTTCCTCTTTCTTTTTTCCAATTGATGACAGGGGATTAGAGATTAAATAGGATGAGGAGCGCTGAAATGTGGGGGAGCACAAAGTCAATCAAAGGGAAGATTAAAACGAATTTTATTTCATTAGCCTCGGGCTAGACGAGATCCGGAATGGGACTCGCTCGTGGGCCCATAAAAAATAACCATGTCGGTGTTTTGGTCCGTGAAAAATAAAAGTAGCCGTCCCGTGCTTCCGTCCCGAATCCCGATATTAAAGTGCTTCCTTCTCCTACTATATTCCAGCTGCAGTTGTAATAACATTTTTCGTCTGCTGGCTCCCTTTCCACGCTCAGAGAATCATGTACCATTACGGCAAACACTGGGAGTACTACAACGACATCAATACGTGGCTGTTTTCCGTGGGTGGATGGCTGTACTATGTTTCATGGTAAGTAAACTCTTTTGAGAACTACTCGTTTATTTTGCTCCACGGGAAAGGGACGCTCGATTAAAAATGGAATCGGAAAGTAGCGAAAACGGGTCACCTTTTGTGAGCCACAGAGCCACCATTTGAGGCACGGCTTTGAATATGCATGGCGCATGAAAGTTTAATCGCCACTCGTTTGTTTGCTGAGGCAAACGAATGGGTTCCAATTCTGGCAGTGAAAGGCTTTCATCCGGATGAATTACGAGAGGAGCTCTGCTATCTTGTCAGCAAACATTTGAATTGCAGCCTTGACTCTACCAACCTGTTCTTAAGTGGTGTATCTGGGGTACGATGTAAGGGGTTTCGCCCTTTTGTATGAAAAGGGGTCGTGAAAAATGGAACCTTCTTGTAATGAAAAAAGGAAAACTACTGAATTTCGTTATTAAATTTTTGAGGGAGTCTTAAAATTTTTTGAGGACTTTTAAATTTTTTTGAGGTCCCTCAAAATTTTTAAAAATCTATTTGTATTGAAAATGGTAATTGAAATTAATATTTCATCTAAGTCTATGACACTATTACCCTTGGATTAGATCAAGGCACCCCAGAGAGTCTTTTTTAGCAGTCGAATTGCCCCAAAACTCTCTCCTACTAGATACACCACTGAACCGCCTCGTGCAATTTTCGCGCCAACCAACAGGTGCAAAGCTGATACGAAAGGTCAATAAATTGGGATAAGCGAACACGAATTTATGGACTCTGAGATATCTGGGTCGGCTGGAAACGTCCCTCTTGTTTACAGCAGGACTGCCCACATTTTCAGGGCCACCAACCCAAATAAAGAAAAATGTTTTGCCTCACCGAAGGAGCAATTTTGAGCATATTAAGATGATTTAGTGGCCAAACTTTGCCTTCGAGAGCCCCAAACTCGGGGCTATTATCGAAATTTGATTTACCGTCAGCCCGTGTCTCGGTCCTGCGACTTTGAAACGACCCCCCAGTCCTTGATCGATGGAAGGGTCGTGTTATTGGTCACTTTTGACTCCCCCGAGGACCTGTCCTAATGCTCTTACGCACGTGGACCCAATCACCAAATAAACGTCTCTGTCTCTCACGGGAGAACGTTGATGTTTGCCGCCGGCTTGAAGATACGGCAACATTGTTGTCTGACGGCAAATGTTTTAGCGAGATTAGAGATGCATTTATAAGGATGACGATGTCAAAATTTGCGGTTTTACAGCACTCTGTTGCCAAGAGGGAGTGCGAGACAGAGAGAAGGAAGTGCACAATGCTGCCGCTGCCAGGAACACCGACTAACCCAACTAATCCTCTTAAAAGTTGTCTTCCACGATAATGAAGTTTGCCTTGCTGGAGCGCCTGGTAGCTCAGGGAGATCGTGTTGACAAAGAAGAGTGTCTCTGACGGAGTGACGGAAAAAAGTAAAAATGCTCTTTTTGTCTGAGGAGTGCCGGGGAAGAGATCAACTTTTAATTACGCCTGTGCAACTTTTTGTGGAATCCGCGAATTTAATTACGTGTTTCTCCACGCCCTGCGTCCTCCACTTCAATAAGGCTCTCAACGAAATTGCGAAAATGCCGCAAACATTTGTGAGAGCGCTGCGGATGAAATGTTGATACTGCAGTTGGTCCAATTGGTGGTTTTTGGTGAATAACATTCTGCTAACACACTTGTCGAGGGGCGTGTTTTGCCGCACCACTCTGGGGCGCGAAACTCCCGCAGAAAACTCGTCTCTCTGTCGTTCTGCAGGCGTGTTTCGCTGGCGCTGGTCCGATGGGCTTTCAGACTGCTTCCACCATTTTACGAGAAGAGCAAATTCAAACTCATTCACGTAAAAAGTGCATAAAGGGTTTAACGTAATATTTAGTGAATGAGGGAGGGAGGATGGATTAATTGCTAAAATTTTAAAATAGAGTATTTGCATCCGAGATAAAATTCATTTATTTTTCGGTGTCCGGGAGAGTTGACTATGAGTACTTTTTGTACCCAAACCAGCCACCGAGTCCGAGTAGCGCCACCCCAGCGACGATACCCAGGGAAATTAGAAGCCAGGCCCACCACTTGAGACCTCCGTTCTTGCCCCCCGGTGGCTGCTCGGGACTCCGGTTGATGCGATCTACTTCGTCTTTCACGAACTTGAAGATTACTGGCACGTTCTTCTCATCCCACTTCAGGTTCTCTTGGTTCTTCTGGAGACTCGCTTCGAGTCGCTCCTTGTCGCTCTCTGGGATTCTAGCTCTCATTAGGAAAATGGATACCTTTGTGAATTGGGCTGTCTTGGTGAAGAACTGCGAAAGATCCTCCAAGTTTGAAACGAAGTCCATTCTGGAAAAAATTAAGGAACATTTTTGCAAAAGTATTGATCAGTATTGCCTGTCCTAAATACAAGGAAAGGAATCTGGTCCGTCACGCAGAAGCAGACTTCCTTTTTGAACAAGACTTGAATAAAAATTTGCTCAAAATAAATGTGTATTGATGACTAAATGTTGCTCAAATCTATTAGGTACCGTTCTGTATCGATCGGTATTGACTGGTATTGATTCTGCGGCATACAATTACGAATTGAGGCTGAAAAATATTTTTTCAAAAGGAATATAAGTTTAAAAAAGTTGCTCAAAATAAATATGTATTGATCGGTATCGACTGGTATCGCCCCAAAAAATATATCCCAATAAAAAATAAAACTCACGTAGCTCTCCACCTCTCGTAGTTGTTCAGGATAAAGTTCAGCACGACATCGACGTTTTCGGGGTTGTTCTGGTATGTGAATTCGAGGGCCGCTTGCTTATCTTGAAGACGAATTTCGTCCGAGAGGATTTCAGTGAGGAGCTTTTCGATTATTTTCTCCTCATTTGAGCATCCCAGAGCCTCCAAGATCGTCATTTTCTCCGAGGCAAAGTTGCTTGCGCGATACATTAGCCACAAGAAATCCCAGTTCTCGGTGTTGAAGGCAGCAGCGTAGCAGTAAACAGCGGGGGTAAAGTCGGGGTTGGTCAAGTATCCCACCCTGACTTTGTCAAAGAGATCCTGAGCCTGGCGGCTGCACTTGCTCCTGTTGATGGAGTTGGCCTTGCAGTAGGCCTTGAGAACCTCAATTTGCCTGAGCTGTTCCAGATGGTCCTCCAGGTTCTCCTTGAACCTCGACAGCTCAAACACCTTGTCCATGAGGTAGCCCAAGTAGTACCTGAACTCGGTCCTATCCGCCATCCTCATTTCCAGACGTGAAAAGCCCCGCAAAGCAGCCACCCAGGGCAGATAGTGGGGGTCGTCATGGACGTAGCTGATGATGTCGAGGGCCATGTCGTAGCTCTCCAGTCCCGCCCAGGCTAGAGCGAAGAGGTCGTCAATGATCTGGGCGCGGTTCGCGGGGTGGATCCCCCCAAAGTTGGAGGACTTGAGCGCCACGTGGATCCTTTGCCAGGAGGCAGGGTCGTAGGTGACTCGGTAGTACCCGAACTGCTGGATGTTCAGGATGAAATAGTCGGGGGAGCCCTCCAGATCTATCTCAAGGGGCTTGTCGGAGGGCCTCAGAACGTGGTAGTGCGCCCTAGGGTTCTCGAAGGACTCGCCTGAGGTGGCCACAGTTATGGGGATAGTCCACTGCTCCGAGGCTGTTTCATCGGAGTTGAACCTGGACTGGGTGATGAAGATTGTGTTTTCCTCTCTGCGAGCATGGACAAGAGGGACTCCGGCTTGGGTGGCGAAGGAGGTCATCATCTCACGCACGAACTCGTTGGGATCGTACTCCTCCAAGATATCGATCAGAACTTTGTGATTAACGCTCTTGAATTTGCTGAAACGAAGTGTGTTTCGATTGGAAAGAAGCCTTCCCTCTTCCGTGGAAAAAAAACATCTCCTTACTTTAACCAAATGTAGTGCTGCATGGCCTCCTGGAACTTCTCATCCCCCATCACAAGCCTGATCATCCGCATGAGAGCCGCTCCCTTGCCAAACGAGAGTCTCCCGAGCATCTGGCGGATCTCGCTGTGAGTCGCCACCTTCCCTGAGTTGCTCAGAGGGAATGCGGCGTCCGTGCCGTCGAGATGCATGCTCTCCTGCATGACGGTCGTGGAGAACTGCAGCAGAGCCTCGAAAGTGGGAGTCACGAGATCCACGCCCATGGTCCCAAAGTACAACGACAGGCCTCCGTTGAGCCAGAAGTCGTCCCACCACTCGCACGTCACGAGCCCTCCGAACCAGGTGTGACTCACACCACGACCGATGGTCTGGGCTATGTGCTGCTTCTGGGCCGTGCTCGTGTGTCTGTTATCGAAGAGCAGATTAGCTTCCCGATACAGCGTGATTCCCCAGCTCTCCGTCACTAAACCAAATGGGCAATTTTTAGAAATGATTGCGACACTTATCAAGTTTATCGGTTTTATAATTAGACCATGGAGTCATATGACAAAAATCAACTGGACTCACCGTCCGGAAATAGCTCGGGGAGCGCTACCATGTCCATTTTTTCTGCCTCCAAGATGCTGGAGAAACCCAAGCCCGTCCAGGTCCCGAGTTCCTCGATGACCCGGGGGCCAAAGAACTGCGCAAAGTGAGTTTGGTTGGTGGCTCCTGGACGAGAGTAAACCGCGAATTTCTCGTCTCCTCCTTCACTTTTCGCAAAATTTGAGACCACCAGTCCAATGAGATGAGGTGGAATGACCGAAGTGGGCTTAAACTGGTCCACAACCAGCTTTGCGGGGTCCGGCTTGGCGTTCGAGAGTGTGCTTGCGAAAAGGTCGGGGTCTCGCCAAACGTTGAACTGGAACGTCGCCTTGAAACTGGGCTCGTCGAAGCTCGGGAGGAACCTACGAGCTTTGAACCCGAAATCGGTGGAGAGGAGTGAGACGAGTTCCCCGTTTTCCTTGTAGCTGCTCCTGTAGAGCCCATGGTTGTCGTTTCCGAGGCCTCCAGTGTAGGAAATGTCGAGGATGTAGCGTTTCCCGACCTCCAGAGGCTCCTTCGTCTCGCACTCCAGCAAGTTGAAGACCCGGCTCTCTCGGTCCTGCTTGCATCCAGAATCAGTGAGGAGGTCCTCCCCTTCAGCCTCGTCACCCAACACGAGCCGTGAGGTTTCAACTATCAGGTTCTCGGAGTCCAAGACGACCCGTGTTGTGACATTTTCGCACTCCAAAGTTATCCGTACCCTGGCCTCAAAAGTTCCCCTTTCAATGCTACTCAGAACCACATCGACTACGTAGAGGCTGGGTATCAGATTGCGGGGGAGTCGATATTTCTCCCGTTGCGCTTCGACAACTTTGCTGATGGAGTTTTGCGGCTTCGGTAAAGTGTTTGTTATGGAACCTTCAAGAGCTCTCGAAACACAGAGAAGCACGATGGCTGCACGTACGAGCTTCATGGTGACAGCCACTTGACTGGGGAGACCAAAGCTAAATCATAAATACAGGTAGCTGACGATAATGGAGCTTTATCTTATCTGCAATTGCTGTTCGAACCATAGAGCTTACATTTCGGTCTCGTTGGTCTCTGATTTTCGTGAAAATTTGCATGTTATATTTCCCATCGAGTTTTTGCTTTTCGCGAATTTAAGGAAATTGAGCTAGACAGTGGAGACCATTAAAGGTAGTTTGAACCTAGTGCTTCTCAAGTCACCCTCACAAAGAGAGTAAAAGCCAGACGGTCCCTTTCCATAATCCCTTTGAAGTCCGTGAAAGGCTGACGCGTAAATCCTCGCCTCAATCAGCTCCTTCATTGATTGATCCGTATCAATGGCGCCAAATGGGTCGTAATCTGCTGGGTCACAGAGAAATCAAGGAGATCAATCTAATCCAATCCCTAAGAGATGAGCTATGAAATTAGATTGTGCGAAAAATGTTCATTACGTGGCCAATTTCTTGCGGCAGTGGGTGTCGGTGACGTATTCTCCGCACTCACCAAAAGCACTCTCGGGTGCGTGAGTGACAGCAATAGGCAGAGATTAATGAACAGCAGCTGTCGGGGGCACTGCACATTGTGGGGCAACAGGGCGAGAAAAAACTAAACAAGTCGTGAATAAATCACATTTGTTGACGTCCCTTATATTGCTTCTCTTGTTCCAGCACAATAAATCCCATCCTGTACAACGTAATGTCGCACCGCTACCGCGTGGCTTTCAAGGAGACGCTGTGCGGAAAGAAGAGAGGCTACTATCACAGCAACGGGTTCGCCAGAGATCAGTCCAGCTTTCGCGAAACAACAATTCCCTCCTCCTATGACACGGTAAGTATGCACCTGCAAGTGCCCTTCGATCCATCGCGATATTGATTTGTGCCTGCCGGCAATTACGGCAAAAAAACCTTATCTACTGCCAAGGGAGGAATTTTCAAATCGAGCAATTATTTGCTGTCGTCATTTTCCGAAGCAGACAATGCAACCAATTATTAAGTACAGCGTATTACGAATAACTTTACAACTGCAATGATGGCACGTGACCTAGGACAAGACCAAGGCCGGAAGGAATTGCGTGCTTCGGGTGCTTGGAATGCCTCAACAATTTGCATATTAAAAATTTTTTGCGAAGGAATATAAAATCCTGGGTCTGGAGTCGCGAAGGCTTTAGTTTAAAACCTTAAAGGTTACTTTTAATTTTGTTTCTCTTAAACCTTAGTTGATTTAATCATATTTTGATTATTTAAATTTTATTGTTTTGGAAATTTTCGGTCGTCAATGGGTTAATAGATTTTCAATATTTAAGTCCACCTGTTGGCTGTTTGTCAACCTGCCTCAATCTCAAAACCTGCACAACCACAAGACCTACATGAAATAGGATGATATCAAATATAGCCTGGAAAATTAGAGAGGTATTTTGGTTGGTATCCAGGATTTCTCCCTACATTAAATGTCCACATTCATCAACCGATTGAACTAAAATACTACTATGAAGTAGTCTGTGGAAAATAAAACTATTTATCGAACGACATGTAACCTCCTTCTTCTACAAGGACGGAGTCAGACGAAGTCAGACCATCTAGTCTTTAACATGTTTTAACTCATGACAACCATGACTGCATATCGCGAGAACAGGTATTTCCACTTCCTCGAGCCGCAACATTTTAGCTGGGCTCAAGAAGCAGCAACTGCATATTTTACGATCAAATGCGTCGATGTTGTGTGACAGCCCAGATGACACGTCATGGGAAAAATTTTAGAGCACTCAGCTGCAAATTCACTCCCCTGAATGGCCCCGTCTTCCTTCATCATGCAAGTGCAGTGGGGAAAAATTTCAACACACATTTATTCTGAGCTCATATGACAGGCTTCAAGAGCTTTAACAACACACACACCGCATCAGAGGCTGTCACCTCAAGTAGCCAGTCGTCCGCACTTGCACAACGGGTAGCTGCTTTCGGGATCAATTAGCGTCTGGAATCCATCAATCAAAGCTCCAAAAATCAATTTATTCGAGGTGTCGGGACTCTCAGGTGACGCGGGATGGAAAATAAAAGCGCTGAAAGCAATCAGCACGCTCGATTGCACTCTCATCTGGCTCAGGTGCGCGCCCAACACCAGTCACCACACTCGAACGGGCTCCCATTACTCAAAGGGCGAGTGATGCAGCGTAATCTGATCTCAGAGCAGTCGGAGTAAATCACTGGGAGGCTCGGAGTCACTTGCCGTGACTCCATTCGTTCACATTTGCCCCATTTCGTGTGATTTGTGCCTGACGACCTGTCCCAGGGAGCGCAAAAAGCCCTAGTCAAGTGCATAAATCTTGGGCGGCTCAAGGGGAAAATTTATTCGCTCGTCCAGAACCTGGTTTGTAACTCCTAATTTGCCCACCGCAAGACGGCGAGGAAATTTTTCGTGCACTAGAATATTTCATTCACGTCGTTTCATTAACAAAGTCTCCGAGTCACGGAGCAATTTCCCGCCACGGGTTGGCGCGAAACCGCGACGAGCGAAACTTTTCACGGACAGAATCCGCTCGTTTGCAGTGCTTGGGAATTCCAATTTAACTTGAGAGAGAGTTGGAGCAACGAAAGTGCCGGGGGCCTTGAATTTCAAGAAAGCGCTTAATTTTCTCGGTGCAGCTTCGGAATGTGGGCGGCGAAGTCGCATTCCCGTCAATTTTTGAAATACTTTCAAGGTTTAAGGAGGGGAACTGATTTGCACGCTGTTCTCGGAACCCTCTGCCACCCACTGGAGAGCAGTGTTTTGCTTGTAGCGCCTTTTTGCATTCCAACAAACAGACGTCAGTCCTTATGGCGCGGGAGAGGGAGAAAGGAACTCAAGTGTTGTGGATAAAATGGATCTTTGCTCTGATGAAAAATTCATAGCGACGAAGGAGCAACAAGGAACTGTATTGTCGAGATTTCTCGAGCACGTCTTCTCTGCTTTGAAAAACTTTCTCGAATGTCCTCGAGAAGGTTGTGTTTATTAAAATGCCCCCAAGGATTTCACTTAGAACTTGTGAGCGGAGAAAGCTTAATAGAGGGGGAAATTTTATTTCCCGCCTTTTCTATGAATTTTAAGGGGAAGTCTGAGAAAGCTCAGATGAAGATTTTGGATCCTTAATGGGGCTTGACTGTGATTAATTTAAATATTTTCTGCCTTTTCCTTTTAAATTGTCAAGAGAGAATTTTAAATAATATTTTTTTTCTGAATTTTTAAATGAACATTTAAGACACATTTTTGGTGTTGAGGAGTTAAATAAATTCAGTAGAAGCAATCAGGAGCTCCGTTGGCTCAGCAAGACAGACACAAGTAAGCTTCATAAGTCCCCTTCTCTTCCACAAAATACGTAAATTCACTTAAAATTTTTTCCCCACCATCAATGAGAGCTTAAAGAGACTGAAGGGTGCGATAGAAATGCCATCAAGTACCGCTACCATGACATCAATGCGGGAGAACTCTTGTGGTGCTGTGGTGGATTACAAAAGCGAGAAAAAGTTGGAAAGGACATCCATTTACGGCTTCATCATAAAACATTCAAATGAACTCAGATCTGCATACAAATGAGAAACAAAGTTTGTCTTTTTTACTTCCAGAGTGTGGGCAGATCCCGGCACGGGACAACGCGCTACACGAATCGGTCACGGGATAGAAACCAATTAACGACCGGAAGCGTGAGATTCACCGACAGAACGGATGAGAAGAGTTTGCTTAAGGTAGGTCAGAGCTGTCATCAATGGCTATTTACGTAATTTGCCCAAATTACGGAATAGCGTCACGTCACAGCTAATTACTTCGTCCTTTGAAGCCACGGCTTCGATGTATGAAATGTTGGGTAGTTGATTAATATCTAGGGCTGCCAAAAATTGACTTCCATCCCTTGAACTTGAAATTGATATTGAACATTTTGGGTAAATTTTTATAAAATGAAACCTGAATTTTTTTGTTAAAATCAAGAAATGAAACCCTAAAAATCATGCCCTAAATTTTTCAGCCTAGTTTTTTGGGAATTGAAAATCCCCTTTTTAAAGACTTATTGATCCAAAAGAGGCATCCTTTACTGTTGACGTCTTCTTTCATAAGAAAGAGGGTTCACATTTTTATTACCAACCAGTACCTTTTGAGACGAATTGAAGCTTTGATAGAGAAATAAAATTTAACTTTATTTACTTTTGAAACCCTAACTCATTTTATCTCTAACTAATTATGTCGGACTATACAGTACAATCTTGAATTCCATGAAACCGATACTCTAGCTTGTTTATTTCGAGTCTGAAAAGTCCTTGTTTACTCCCACAGAAGGAGCCCCTGCTGAAACCCGAGGAGAACACCCACGCCTCCGACGTAATCGTCTATCTCGGCACAAACAATGGCCGGCAGGTATGCTACACCACAACCACAACAAACAGCTCGGCAGTGGGAACACCAACGTCCGTGGGGGGCGCCGTCTCATCCAACCCGACACCCGTGGGAAACCACCTGCTAAACAACAACGAGAGCAACGCCATGGAGAACCACCTGGCGACTTGTAAAAATGAAACCTGTATTTAAAATAAGGCTCGGCGATTAAGGAGTAATGAATTGTAAGCCATAGGACAGGGAGAGACTTGTTGCTCATTTTAGTACATATTTTCACCCACGCATCTTCTCGCTGCACCGAAATAGGTTGCGGCAGCTAATTACTTTCCACCGGGGACATCATTAATTTATGATTTGCGGTACAAGCAGAAACGAGACATTTTTATAGCTGGTAATTAATCCAATTAACCTTCCGCGGGCCATTAATAAAGGGGAGTTCGGTGGTGCTGATATGCAAATAACGATGAGTGATGGTTTTGCGTCGTGGCAGATCCGAAAGTCAGTATCGTCATTCAGGCTGTGAATCCTCAAACCTCATATTTGTGTTTCACGATGGAACAATGGTTTGAACGAAGCAGAGTAATTAATCCACGACCCTTTTGGAGTCGGAGTCCCCCAGCTACCTTTTCACGCACATGAGGATGCCAGCTTGTCGACGTGTAATTCAATAGATAAATGTCTCCACTGGAAACTTTTTCTCTCAATCTACAAATCTACATACAGTGATATTTCGTGGAACGCTCAAACTTAGCTGCTTAGAGTTCATACTGTAGTCTATGTCAAAGAGAAAATATATAAAATGTGATTCGTGTTTACAAGCTAAATCTTTACTCTACCTGTTGATGTCGGAGGAGACTCGGACGACACCATTGTAAGATAAACTTTTGAATAAAATTGAATGCCACGTTTTGAGTACTTTCTTTATTTCAAATTTTTACACCTTACTCGCTACGGCATCACTAAACTCCAAAGTTTCTCTTAAACATTTGTCATCTCCAAAACTTCTAGTTCTCTCGAAATGTATAGGAAAGTGATTCTTTTCCATAAAATATTTTTTCTTTCGCTTTTAGTCTACGTAAAGTCACACAACCGGTCGTTTTGTGTTCGGTTCGCATGAGCTCTGGTCTTATAAAATAAAAATTTTCTTTAGATTCATTTAAAATTTGCTTTAAACAATAAGAAAACTATTTGATTTAAGTGATTTTTGATTCTTATCCACTAGAATTGTTGCAAAATATCTACGCTTCGGCGAGTCTGGCTGCTGTTTGAGTTCTGACTCAGGTCTCGCCTTTGCAAATATATCGGATTCACAGTCGTCTTGACACATAGCCGGGTATTTTGAATGAAGAAAATTTTTTACGTTTTTATTGCATTTTTAGAAGTTAAAGTTTTTGCTAAGGCGTCACTGTTTCCCACGGGCCAAGTTGCTACTTCATTTGGAATTTTTCTTGGAAGCCAAATTTTGAATTTGAACTTAATTTGAGTGACTTTAACGTTTTCCCCCTAAGGCATATTTACTGTCACAAGAACAGACGGACAGACAGACAGAAAAAATATCAGGCTATGAATGAAGGAGACCGTGATCTGGCTCTATAAGTAATTGTTGGTTTCGAACGTCAGTCAGCCACAAGGAGGCAACGCAATTTTCCAAAACTCCTCAAAAATCTTAAAACCGAAATTTTGTCACACGCCAACTCAAACATGGGCTCTCGGTGGCTGAACTCGGGCCCACCTATTTGCTTTGTACAAACTCACTTCTTTCATGGATTCGCGGCCGTCAAGGTAGAAGGTATCAACTTACGAGCTAAGGTAAGAGTGAAGGTAAAATACTTGACTTCCTAACTTAAAACCTTAACGTTACAGTCGTTGCATGGATAAAAGAGTGCATAAAACATATATATTGACAAAACTATCGCAGACACATTGTTGTTGTAAACATATAAGAGAAGACAGGGGTATGTGAGGGGGAGAGAAATAGATGTACTAATTCATAGATGGGATCTCAGGGATTCGTTTCGAAAGAGTCGAAAGTAATTCTTAATATTTTTAGGTACTCTAGAAAAACTCCCAAAAGGAAATTTCCCTGAGATTTCATCTTTAGGATTATTAATCAAATGAGCCAATGCGTCGAAGGCAGCTGGGACTCCAGGGGTAAAAGAAGTGTGGCTAAATCATAACGAGGTGAGTGTCTTACAGCTCTATGCGCGGTCGGTATTGCAGATACAGGGGCGGGTCTTTCTGTCTCCAGCGAGTCACGTAAACGAACTTCAGCGTGTGGTCCTTCCCCAGAAGCTCGTTATTGCAAAGTATATCAATCTGGAACGAAAAAGGGCGTTAGCATTGTTGATGTGATTTTGAAGAAATAAAGTCAACCCTCTGTCACTGATTCTCTTCTTACTAAAATCAATTTTTTTCCTACAATCTTTTTGAAATAAAAATTATCGATTGATTCAAGTTTTACACTTTGAGTTAATCGCAAGTTCGTGTCCTTAGGTTTAACGCAATGACGCTCTAGAATCATAAAAATGATATGATAAGACTTTAAAAATCACAAACATGCTTTAGAAACTTAATTTTTACATTTTAAAATTAAATTTTGGACACATTTAAAATTAAACTGCGCTTTTTCCCACGAAAAATTACAACAACAATAGTTGGGAAACTCACATCGCGATATCGCTCCTGTCCGTTTAATACTTTTTTGGCGACAAATTTTTTGAGGTGAGTGATGGTGGCCTGGGAGCTGCAACGGATGAACCTCCGCTTCAGGTGCTTCAGACTATTACTTTCGCATTCCAAGCAGACGTTGACTTGCTCGTCCTGAAAACCCAAAAGCGTCAGCATCTCGTCCAAACTTGAACCAGGAATCCCGCTCTCACCTGCCGATGGTAATCAGACTCTTGGTGCGCCTCGTTGATTTTGTCAGCGGCTTCATTGTCGTCGTGCGCCTGTTGAATGTCCTTGGGGTTGGGGAGATTCCGGGCCTTGTAGAACTCTCGCTCGCGCATTATTTCGTCTGGAAAGGAGCCATTACTTTGACTGATCTTTTGCTGCACCTGCCCTTACCTTCCTGCAGGTTGGGGACTAGCTTGTACACAATGTCCTGCATTGTTCGGTCGAAGCTGATGTAGTTCAGGGGATGCGACTGGTGGATGACATTCAGACACGTCGGGCAGTTGTTGTTCTCTTCCAGGTGCTTTACCTGCAAAAGGGGGACGTTCAGGGGGGTCACGGGCCCTCTAAGCTGGTGTTTAGACTCACGAGACACGACTTGCAAAATGTATGGAGACACTCTGTGACTGTTGTGGCATCGATAAAGTATCCCCGGCAAATTTGGCATGTAATGTATGGATTGAGGGTCTTGAGCTTGATTTTTCTCTCCATTTTCGGCCGTTTCTGGACTTAGTTCACACAAAAACCATCATCGACGTACACACTCATTTTATTTTGGTTCGCGACTTTACGCTTCCTGGAGAAAACAACAAGAGAGCGCTGGCATCCGAGATGTCTGTCTGTCCGTGTGCCGATTTCACCTCAACATCTACTTTATTCTCTACTGAAAGGACGAAAGTTTCATAATTTTTGGTGGAAGTGAGATTTTAACAGCCAGCCTATCAAAATTGATTCAAAGTACTTCTACAATGTCTCTAAAATAGGCTTTTGGCAGGAAAAGTCGGTCCCGTAAATTGTTTTGATCCGCTCCGAATTCGAAAACGGCATAAGTGGAAGAAAAAGGGAGGCGCGGGAGTATCCGAGAGCCAGAACCGGCCTGGTACTTGTTGCTGCAGGAACTTTAGTTACTTTTATTGCCCACTACAGTCACTCTACTTACATAAGCCAAACCGGTTACACGCTTAGCAACCTTCAACAATGTCCGTCGGTCGAGTAGTCGTCTATGGAGGACGAGGAGCCTTGGGAGCCTCCGTCGTGTCGTACTTCAAGGCCCAAAATTTCGTAAGTGGAACCGCTATTATCTCGCGACCATCTCCAATTCTCCACCTTTCTTCAAGTGGGTAGGTTCCATCGACCTCGTGGCAAATGAGAGCGCCGATGTCAGCATTGTGGTGGGCAAGGATCTCGATTTCGTGGGTCAGGAGCAGCAGATCCTCGGCGATGTGGCCTCGGCTCTCGGAGGCCAGAAGCTGGACGCCGTGATCTGCGTAGCGGGTGGATGGGCAGGTGGAAACGCCACCAAAGACCTCGCCAAGAACACCGACCTCATGATCAAGCAGAGTGTCTGGACGTCCGCCATTTCCGCCACCGTGGCCGCCAATCACCTGAAGGAGGCCGGCCTGCTTGTCCTGACGGGAGCCAAGCCCGCTCTGAGCGCCACTCCCGGCATGATCGGGTACGGCCTGGCCAAGGCTGCGGTCCACCAGCTGACCCAGTCCCTGGCTGCCGACAAGAGCGGGCTTCCCCAGGACTCCCTCGTGGCCGCCATTCTCCCCATCACTCTGGACACTCCCATGAACCGCAAGTGGATGCCAGACGCGGACCACTCCACCTGGACCCCGCTGGAGTTCGTCGCAGAGTGAGTTCTTATTTCTTCGTTTCTAGACCTGAAGCTCTGAGGGGTGAATTTTCAGGCTCTTCCACAAGTGGACCAAGGGAACCGAGAGACCCGCCAACGGTAGCCTCGTCCAACTCGTGACCAAGAATTCTCAAACTGAGCTGGTAATTGAGTAGCAATCTCGAAACCCCAACAAATTCTAATCTCGATACATCTCTTGTCTCTCTCAACATTATGCATTCCACGCTTATAGAAATCGGCATGAAAAATTCAAGGTAATCGCATAAATACTCGTACTTGTTGTTGAATTGTTTTTATGTCTTATGAAGGCGCTCTTTTGTATACAAGTGAATAAATAAAGTGATTTGGAGCAAAGAGAAGTGTTAATAATCAATTGGGCGAAGCGAAGGACGATAACCCCTGATCTGGGTAAGTGTTACGGTGACCAGGTGGCCTCCAGTTTGAAATCGAGCCAACTTGTATATTTTTAATGTGAATGGAGACTTTTGTGACCAAAAATAAAAATTATATCGATATGACTCTAGAAAAAACCCAAAATACGACACCCCTTGAACTCAATTTCAAAATTGGGATTTTTAGTTTTCAATAATTTAGTACTTTTATTATTCATTTTTCCACGTAGAGTTGAAATTGCGGTAAAATGTTAAAAATAATACATGAATCTTGTATCTTCCCACGCGCGCTTATGCAGCTTTCTGATATCGCTTCAACAACAACATTTGATCCTTGGTAATTAACTATAACATTGTGCATTTACATTTAACTTGACTCTGTTGGTGCAAAAATTACATTTCCTATTGCAAAATGGAATTCGGAGGATTTCGGGAGGTCACAGCAGGCAGTAAACGATATTCAGAAAGCGACACTCTATTTCGTTTGTTTTTTTTATCTTCTTCTTCAATGATGGACAACAATGCAAATGAATAATTTGAAAGAAAGGCCCTCGAATGACTTAAACTAGCTCTAGACGCTTCATCTCCTTCAGCAGCTCCTTGCCCATCTGCGCGGGGGAACGGGTAACGATGACTCCGGCCTTCTCTAATGCATTGATCTTGTCCTGGGCTCCTCCTTTGCCGCCCGAGATGATGGCTCCGGCGTGACCCATTCGGCGACCGGGAGGGGCCGACAGTCCGGCGATGAAGGAAACCACTGGCTTGGCTTTGATACCCTGCAAGAAGAGTCTGGCTTAAGCATGTTTCTAAAACGCTTCAAAGGACTTAACTTCGGCCTCTGCTGCCTTCAGTTGTTAATAAAAATGTGATAGAAAAAATTTCAGTCGGAGTGTCTCTGAATCTTAGTCTCTAAGCCTCTTATTTGTAAATACCTCATGATTTTTTCCAATTTATTTTTGGAGGAAACAACAAAGAACAATGTTATGGCTATCGAGATATGACTCTCCAAATTTGACTTCTCTCAATTTCAAATGAATTTTAAAACATTATTTTTTCAGCGCCCTAATCTGCAGTTGCAACAAAAATAAATGACCTACCGTGTTGTATTGTGAGAGATAATCCGCGGCGTTCTCCTCGGCGACTCCTCCAATCTCTCCGATAAGGATGATGCCCTTGGTCTCGGGGTCTTTCAGGAACACTTCGAGGCAGTCGATGAAGTCGGTACCGTTGAAAGGATCACCGCCGATGCCGACGCACAGAGTCTGGCCAAGGCCCACCTCGGTCGTCTGGTGCACGGCCTCGTAGGTGAGGGTACCGGAGCGTGAGACGACGCCGATCTTTCCGCGCTTGTGGATGTGACCGGGCATGATGCCGATCTTGCACTGTTCCGGGGCGATGATGCCGGGGCAGTTGGGCCCCACGAGTCGCGACTTGTTCTGGCTCAGGAGCACGTTCTTCACCTTCACCATGTCATGCTGCGGGATGCCCTCCGTGATGGCCACGATGAGGGGGATTTCGGCCTCAATCGCCTCGATGATGGCTGCAGCTGCCCTTGGGGGAGGCACGTAGATCACCGTGGCGTCGCAGTTGGTGGCGGCCTTCGCGTCTGCCACCTACAAGGAGTTTATCGGTAAACTGTGAACTCTGGACACAAGAAATTATTTGACTTGAACTATGAATTTTTGATTTTTGGAACAATTATAAAAATTTGAATTCTCTACATCCTTGACGGTTTTCAAAATCTCAAGGTCATACAAAATAGTCTGTCAGCCCATACGAGAGTCTGAAGGTCAAGGATCTTACCGTGTTGAAGACAGGCCGGTCGAGGTGCGTCTTCCCGCCCTTACCCGGGCTCGTGCCTCCGACGAGATTCGTTCCATACTCGATGGCCTGCTGCGAGTGGAAGGTGCCCTGCTTGCCCGTGAATCCCTGGCAAATGACCTTTGTGTTGCTGCTCAGCCTGAGATTCGGTCGCGTCTGATTGTAGGAGCTGCTAAATCGAACGCCCGACAAGAGCAGGTTATCTGTGGATGCACAGATTCTCAATCAAAACAAATCATGAATAATGCAATGCCCGCGCCCTGGGTCAAACGCGACTACGTCACTTGATAAGAAGCGGACGAGGAAATCAAATTGGATAATGGGGCATCAGAACCGGCTGCATCACGAACTGTCTCACGCTGGACTGTTTATCTTTTTGTTACCAACTCGCTGCTGCCAATTAGCAACTCGCTGCTTTTTGCGAGGCAGCCGATTTTGATTATTTTTGGGCATTCGGTGGAACAGGCACCAACATTATGTAATTTGATTTCGACTCTTTTCTGCACTCACCCTTCACTCTGGACAGAATCCGAACAGTATTTGCCATCTTAGTAGAGTCTAGTGCTTATCTACAACGGAAAAATGCGTGATTCGCTGCTAGAATTCGATGCAAAATGAGGAACTTTGCCTATCAAAATCACCTTCAGAGCTCGCGAAAATCCCAGAGTGAGAAATCGCTAGACCAGTTGAATCTTTGACAGCTAGTCCCTAGACCGGCAGACTCGTCATTGGCTGAGCACTTCTTCATGACGAACGTCCAGATTGGCTGAACGTTTCTCCGTGATTTCAAATAGCCCCGATTTCGCCGCGTCTAGTTGAGATGTATTTTTAACCGAAAAAGCAGAGTGCAGCGTGCGGTAAAATAAGTGAAATAATCGGCACTTATCGGCCTGGAAAATCGACTAAAACTAGTCAGAAAAAGCGCAAGAGTCTGATTGCGCGGACAGAGGTGAAGAAAAGTGGAAAAAGCGTCGAAAAGAGCGCCAAAAAATGAAAGTCTTCCTGTTGTTTTTGCTGGTTCGTCTGGCCTCCGTTTTCGTGGTCCGGACATTCTTCGTCCCCGACGAATACTGGCAGTCCCTCGAAGTGGGCCACAAGCTCGTTTTCGGGTAAGTTGGGGGCCTATCTTGGCCCAAGTTGTGAAATGACCCCTCTCGGTGCGATCAACGGCTTCGCGTGCAAATGATGACGTAGCTCCGTGTGAGGTGCTCTATCTACATGTATTTAAGTGTGTGCGTGAATTATTTTGCCGGCGAATTGTGTAATGAAATAACGAGAGTACAAACATAAATACGCGAAACTGACCTTCGTTATTGAACTTTAATGCGAGCGACAGGGTTTTTGGCGTCTCAGCGGATCAGAATTCGGAAGGGCGTGGTTTCCAAGGTTCTGTTTACGTTGGGTAAATCTAAGCTTAAATAAACAAAACACTTGCCTATATGAATTGTAGGGGGTCTTATGTTAGCTTTCTTGTCAGCACTTTAAAGGGTTCTTTTATGTTTACTTACTTACTTACTTCCGAGCCTTATTTTTTTCAAACCTCAAAAATCACAATGAACGTAACCAAAACCCTTACATAAATTTTTTATTTCAATTTTAGGTACGGCTTCTTGACCTGGGAGTGGGTCCATGGCGTCCGGAGCTACGTCTACCCCCTAGTCGTGGCGGGACTGTACAAGGTCCTCGCCCTGCTCTCCCTCGACACCGTGGAGCTCCTCGTGTACGCCCCCCGCGTCCTCCAGGCCCTCGTCTCGGCGTTCGCCGACTACCGCTTCTACCGCTGGACCGGCCGTAGCAAGTGGGGCGTCTTCATGATCCTGTCGTCGTGGTTCTGGTTCTACACAGCCTCCCGCACCCTCACCAACACCCTCGAGGCTGCCCTCACCACCATCGCCCTCAGCTACTTCCCCTGGAGGTACTACGAGGAGGACACCAAGTTCCTCTTCCCAGCCGTCCTGGCAGCCTTTATCCGTCCCACCGCCGTCGTCCCGTGGATCCCCCTGTGTCTGCACCACATTAAGAAGAGCAAGTTCTCGGCCCTCGACCTCCTCGTGAAGCGCTACGTGCCCATCACGGTGCTCGTGGGAGGCTTCGTGACCGCCATCGACAGCTTCTTCTACAACCGGCTCATCTTCACGCCCTACGAGTTCTTCAAGGTCAATGTGGTGGACGGCGTTGGCGAGTTCTACGGCTCCCACCCCTGGTACTGGTACTTCTCCGTCGGTCTGCCCACCGTCCTGGGCATCGGGACCCTCCCCTTCCTGCTCTCCGCCGTCCAGACGCTTCGCAACTACAAGAACTCGGCCTACGAGACCCGTCTGGTCCTCCTGAGCTCCGTAGCCATCACCCTGGTCGTCTACTCCGTGCTGCCTCACAAGGAGTTCCGCTTCCTGCTACAGATCCTGCCCATCTGCCTCTTCATCTCCAACGACTTCCTCAAGAACTGGAGCAAGCGAGCTTCCAGCGCCGTCCTCTGGTTCGCAGCCCTCGTACTCCTCGTCGGGAACGTCATGCCAGCCGGGTACCTGAGTCTCGTGCACCAGAAGGGCACCCTCGACGTCATGCCGGTGCTCAGAGACATCGCAGCCGACTACAAGCAGAGCACGGACCAGAACGCCAAGATCCTCTTCCTCATGCCGTGTCACTCCACGCCCGCCTACTCGCACATCCACTCGAACGCGACGCTGCGGTTCCTCAAGTGCGAGCCCAACTTCGAGAAGCAGCAGAACTACCTGGACGAGGCGGACCAGTTCTACCAGGACCCCTCAAAGTGGATCCGGTCGCACATCCCCGTGCACCCCCGCACCGCCCTGCCCTCCCACGTGGTCCTCTACGACGTCCTCGCGCCCCAGATAAGCGACTTTCTCTCCACATATCAGCCTCTCGAGACGATCTTCCACTCGGACTACGTCTCGGACCGCGTAGGCAAGAACGTCATCGTGTACGGGCGCATCGATACGACGCAGGTGAAGCAGCCACCGAAGCAACCCACCCCCGCTGCCGCGGACCAGGAGGAACTCTAGACTCTGAGCCTCGACACGAACACTCTAGGGCACCGTAGAATGTAGCGTTTTCCCTCTAACCCCCCCGATGTGTGTTTCTGCAATCTTACAAGACCTCAATTTGTGCATTAAATTCGTTCTAGTAGCCTAAGTTAGTTTGTACTGGATTGTCTAAGGCCCTCATGTTTTGACTCTCATTTAGTGAATTTCGACTGTCGCCCGTCGAACGAAGTACTCTAAGATTTTACTTTTGTAATAAGATAAGGAGGAAGAAATAAAGTTAACTTTTAAAAATAGCGCTCTTAAACTTCCTGGGGAAAGGTAAATTAAAACCAGCTTTTAATTCGCTTAAAATTTACTTCTCTAGAGCGTTCTGGAGCAGCATCATGTTCTCCTGCTGCAGAAACTGCACGATGAGGGCGTCAATATCCTCGTTGCTGCGGTTCACCTGCTGCTTGATGATCTGCTTAAAGTCTTCCTTCACTCCCTTGTCGCTCCCGCGCGTCCCTATCCTCCGACTCGAGCCCTGGGGCAGCGTGAACTCCAGCTTGACCTCCTCCGGACACCACAGGTTCATAAACTCCTCGATAAAGTCAATGTTGATGATGTAGTTGGGAAACAGGAGATACGAGAAGGCCCGTTTCTGCTTGATCCGGTCGAAAATGAGCTCCGCCACGGCCATGTCGTTGGGCCAGTCGAGCTGGATGAGCACCAGGAGGTTGCCCATGAGCAGGTTTGTGGGCTCCCCGGTCATCAGTTTTCCTTTCAGACACACCACGATGGCTTTCACGCAGTACTGCAGCACGGACTGGCGCGTCAGGGGCAGCAGGAGGAGCTGGCGCTTGGTTGAAACAAGAATCGAGTTGGGCAAGTGCTGGCCCTGGACTGTCGGTAGGTCCTGCAGGATCGAGGTGATGTGTTCAAAGGCTTGGACGTTGAGGGCGCCCTGGTTGAGGGTCAGACTCAGGAGACGGAGACTCTTCTCCAGTGAGCTCATGTGCGAGGTCTCGTCCTTCATCAGCGAGAGGGCCTCGTCGTTTCTGCCGAGGTACACGGCCAAGTCCAGCAAAAACCTTGAGAGAGAGAAATTTTAAAAGTAAGCGTATCACTTAAATTTTTGCTCAATCGGATGAGGTGTGTAGAAGGTTTAAACCCCCCTGGTTACCAAAGCAATACCAGACATTACAACATACAAAAGACCGCAGGTCTCTATCACTTGTAGTTTTGGAGCTTCTGAGACTCAGAAGGACAGACAGACAAAAGATAGGCTCGTCTAAAGTTCACTCTTAATTATGCACCTGTTGATCCACTTGGTGAGGACTCCGCTGATATTGAGGATGAGCTGGGTGAAGTCCAGCTGCAGGATCTCGTTGGAATGCAGGAGCTGCCAGCAGTGGGCGGCGGTGACGAGGCAGGTGGGGACTTCGGGCGAGCACCCGGGAGTGACGAGAATCTGGGGCGGAAGCTCTGTCGTGGGGTCGATCTTCCGGCGCTTGTCCGGTCCGCCCTCCCTAAGTCCCTCCATCAGCAGGAACTCGGTCTCGACGTCACCCACGCGTCTCTTGACGTTAGTCACGTGCTCCTGCAGCGACATCATGAACAGCAGCGTCGCGTAGTAGACAATCTGCTTGTTCTCGGAGGGCTTGGGGGGCGCCGAGGAGACAATCTTGATGAGACGCTGCCAGAACACGTCCTTGCTGGTGCTCCTGCTGTAGGGCAGAAAGGGCTCCCACTTGAGTTGCTTCGAGTACACCTCCATGACCTCGAACACGCGGTGCCAGCTCTGGTCCTTCTCCTCCGGGTGCGTGAACATGCGGTTCATGTAGTACTCGAAGGTCACGAAGAGAATGCGGTCAATGAGGACGGGAGGGAGCTCCACTGGCTTCGAGAGGATCAGCGGGAGGGCGTCCTGGACCAGGATCTCGCGACACTGCACCAAGTTGGTCTTCATGCCGTCCGTCAGGCTCTCGATGAGTCGCGGGGCGTGCGTCACCACGGTCTGGGGGAACTTCCGGAGCAGCAGGAGGATCAGACGGCAGTGCTCAATGGGGTTCTCCGAGTTGCTGGCCGTCAGCAGGAGGATGCTGTGCTGGACCTTGTGCGAGATGTGCTGGAACATCTTCATGTACACCGCGTCCTCGCTGCCCTCCTGGGACTTGCTGGAATTCCCGGGGTCAAAAAATGAAGATGCTGGGGGTGAAAATTGACTTACTCCTCCTGCATCCTCAGAGCAGACGTGAGTTTCGCCACCTCCTTCCACAGCTCGGGGGGCTGCTGGTGCTGAAAGGTCTCCAGGAGATAGCTGAGGGACTGGGCTGCTTCGTCGACGTTGCCGGCGTTCTTCTCGAACAGATAAACCTCGAACTGGACGCGGAAGTCCATGGGAAAGAGGGTTTTGGCCGTCAGAATCATGGCCCGCGCCGCGTAGGGGTCTTCCAGGGACTTGGCTCTGGCGATTATGTACTGTTTCCCCGAAAACTGATCCATCTCTTGCGGGGGGTCGTTTTCACGAATTCGCCAAAACAATAATAAACAAATTTGACAGATCTCGCGCCTTTGACAGATATCTTTTGTTACAGAACTAAGAAAACTCATTTTTGATAAACTCATTTCCCAGTAATGTAGGCATTTAAGAGATACAGACGAAAGTATTATAGTTTCTTGGACGCGGCAGCTAACGATTACACACGAAGAGGAGGAAAATTACTCGAGGAGTTGCCCGAAACCGGCGTTTTTCGAAACGGTTCCGACTCGAATTTCGGAAATTCCGAAAGCCAGACGCAACTTTCGCAACAGCGGCACGGATATGAATCCCAACTATGGGGCTTGGGTCCCGAACCCCCTCAACAGCCAAGTTCTACAGGAAGCAACGCTCAAAAGCCTCGATCCTTCCAGGATATGCCGGGTTTGCCTGCTCTCGGGGAGCCAATGCGGCCTGTTCTCCATAAACAGTATTTCGAAGACACTTTTATCAGACATGTTTGACATCCAGGTAAGTTTTGCAGAATCTCCGCTCTCTCAGAGATACGCCATGGTCCTCTTTTGCAGATTGACAAGGAAGCAGTCTCGATGATATGCGTTCCCTGCCTGCAGTCCATTGAGACGGCCGCCCAGTTCAAGGAGATGGCCAAGTCCTCTGACTGGAGGTTCAGAACAGAGGCACAGCGCGCGTTCAAGGTGGAGCTTGAAGAGTGCACGGCTGAGCCCGAGCCCGCAGTGATCAACACCCCTATCCTAGAGTTCGAAACGGAAGATCAAACCTTAGCCAATGAACAAATTGAGGACATTGACGAGGTCAAGAACGAGTCTGCAGCGGAGATGAGCGCCACGGTACCTCAGGAGCCAGCGAAACTCGTGCGATCCAGATCCAACGCGAAGAAGAAAAAGATATCCTGTCCGACTCCTTCCTGCAAGAGGTCCTTCCGCCGCCAATACGACCTCCTGAGACACCTGAAGAAGATGCACCCCAAGTGGAGGTCGACTTCACTCTCCAAAGAAGCCCCCAGCTCTCCCCAGCCATCTACCTCAGCCGAGTCCGAATCTCCAGTCCCCCAAGTAAGCCTACCCGTGGTTCTCAAGGAGATCCGAGTGGTCCTAAAGCGTTGTGACCAAGACCAGAGCGTCGAGGTGAAACGGGAGCGGCTCTCTCCCGTCGCGACTGCTGAGACCCCCGCCGAGAAAGAGGTCTCTTGTCCCTACTGCGACATCTTAGTGGGCGTCAGCATCTTCCTGAAGCACCTGGACGACGCCCACGGGCCGCCCCAGTCGGTGTCCCAGAATTCGGTGAAGATCAAGGACGAGCCCCCGGACCCCTCCGAGATGGACATAGAGCCCGCTGAAGGTCCCTGCCACGAGTGCCATGTCTGCCAAGCCAAGTTCGAACTGCTCTCGGAGCTCATCAAGCACCGAGAAACGACCCACCAGTCCGCCGGAGCGGCTCCTCCCCAGCGCAGGGCCGCCATCTCCGCCAACAAGAACCTCTTCGAAGGCGGCTTCGTCTTCAACTGCGTCCACTGCTCCAAGAAATTCGGCACCAAGAGGATGCTCACGGAGCACCTCAGAATCGTCCACAGCTACAGTGACCCCAGTAGGAAGCGGGTGCCTGAGGGGGAGGGGACAAAATGGGAGCCAGACAACGACGTTTCCATCATCGACGGGATGATCAGGTGCAACATCTGCAGCAAAATGTACGCAAGTAAGACCTCTTTCTGGAGACACACTACACGCACCCATCCGGAGAAGAAGACGGCCTCAGACAAGAAGTATAGGTGCTGGGACTGCGGATTCAAGTTCGAGAACCATTCGAAGCTGCTGAAGCACAAGCGGCATGACTGCGAGCGACGCCTGAGGCCATAGTTTACGGAAAAATCTAATTTTTCTCTCCTGAGAGCCCGAGAGGGACCCTAATTACTTCGACTTCCAGTAAAGTTATTTTGTACAACTTCATGTATTTTTCGATAGAACGGATTTGAAGCTTCGAACATGGAAATTTTTCAACCAATTTTCGTGGAAGTTTGGATTTGAGACGACTTGGATCTCCCAAAGTACTTAAGTCCGAAGGCTCATCTCTTGGGGGCTTTTTTAGGGGTCCCTCTAGTGATCGTCACCAAAGATGGGAGCTCTAGCCCCCGTAATTTGGGAGCTAGAGAAAATCGAATTTTTGTGTGGGAAAATTTCCCCAAGATTTGGTTTTCTCTAGCTCCCAAAGTACAGGGGCTAGAGCTCCCATCTTTGGTGACGATCACTAGAGGGACCCCTAGAAACAGCCACCAAGAGATGAGCCTCCGGATTTAAGTACTTTGGGAGATCCAAGTCGTCTCAAATTCAAACTTCCACGAAAATTTTGCTCTGTTTGTCCAAAAGAGCGACCGACCTGAAAAATTTCCATGCTCGAAGGTCTTAAGTCTCCAGTGGATTTTTGTACAATTTTCTATATTTCTTAAGAACCAAAATTAAACCTTAAATCTACGCCGTCAGGAACTTCTTCCCGAATATCTGCGACTTCTTCTCAAAATTGGTAGACTTGATGGGCGTGTTGGGTTGGTAGAAGGGGTTCATGGAATACTTGATGTAGGTCTCGTACATCTCGTTGAAGAAGTTCTTGATGCCCTCGTCGTTGCGACTGTCGTGGACCATGATAAAGCGCATATTCGTCGCAGTCACGAAAGCGCTCACGAACCACTGGTTGAACTTGTCGATGGACTTCAAGTACATGTTCGAGGATTTCCACTTGTGTTCGTCGATGAGATCCAGGGCGGCATGAGCGACAAACTGCGACAAGTGTCGATGGTCTTCCTTCTGCAAAAAACACCATTTCAATTTCGTGAACTTTGTTGGAAATACGACTCTCACCTTGACTTCTTTGCTCGTGTTCACGAACTCCATTTCGAAGATGGGGTTGTCGTTGTGTCCGACAATCACGAAATAGTAGCTCCCGGACATTGTGGACACTCGAAAATGATTAAACTTTCTGCCTCGAAGTTGCTCTGGTTTGTTTATAATGCAATGCGTTCTGATTGGCGCAGTGTGCGCAGCGTCCTGATTGGCTGGCAAGTCGACTGGTGGTCGGCACGTGAACTTATCTCGGCTAACGGTGTGGATGAACAAAAACATGCCAAAATTCGCAAATCTCATATGCGGCCTTGAATTTTTATAATTTGAAAAGTCCCTGAATATCTGAACTATTCCACGAACCCTCCTTTTAACAGTGTGACAGTTCTCGTACAGAACCGAATATGAGTAATCGTCGGAAGGCGCCAAAAACCCAAACTCCCGTGCCGAAATCAGTGCGTTTCGATCACAAAAGCTTCACAGAATACGCCCCCGAAATTATTTCGTATCTGAAATCAAGGGAGAACTCAAGGCCGCAGCACTTCAAAGTGTCAAACCAGCTCTCGAATCGGTCGGCCGTGGTGATTCTGGTTCAGCAGATTGGCGAAAAGCTGGAGTTTTCGCGAAACACCGTGCACCTAGCGGTGTTCTATCTAGACCTCTTCATGGACGGGCACGACATTCTGCTGAACAGACTAAATATGGTGGCCGTCGTGTGTCTGTTTGTGGCTGCCAAAGTCGAGGACTTCGCCCTCCTCGTCCCGAAATACTCGGAAGTTCGCACAATGGTCGCTATGGACTATACCGTAAATGGTGAGGGAAAGTCATTTAGTCTACTAAAAAGCTACAAAATTAATTTTAGAGTACTTCAACTGCGAGTGTATGCTGCTGCAGCTCTTCAACTGGGACCTGACCTTCCCAACTGCAGCGACCTTCATGGACATTTTCCTGTGCACGGTGGCCAACCAACGAGACTTTAAGAGCTACTCCCAACTGAGCGGCAAAAACAACCCAGAAATCCTCAAGTGTGACAGTTTCCAAGAGTTCCTGTCGGCCGTATCTTACACCACCCTAGAGATCCTGGACCTTTCGCTGTTCGAAATTGATCTCTCTAGGGCGACACCCTCGCTTCTGGCTGCGGCCTCCATAGCGGCTGCTCGGTACTTCTTCTACCTCCCGTTCTGGAACCCGACCCTCGAGGCAGTAACTGGGTACCCGTTTGACGCTCTCCAGACCGTCGTACATGCCCTGATATCGTTAAAAAGCAAGGAAAGAGCGGACGAAGGAACGGGTCCTTGCTTCAAGAGACAGAAACTGACCCCCGAGTCCGGATACCTCTCGTCTACTCTGATCTCGGACGACTCCGACTGATTTATACTGATTTCATATTTTTGTCTGTTTATCTCTGGAGTTAATAAACGTAAACCGTTCCCGCTTTTAGGACTCGAACATGAAGTTCCTCAAAAAAAAAATTCTTGCTTTATTTGATCCCCTTCTAGCACCTAGACTTTGTGGTTGTCCCTCATCTGGTGACTGTCAACGTCGGTCGCAGCCTCCGTGCTCCACTGTTTCCCTCGGTTGGATGGAATTTTAAGCTGAAGGTCCGTCCGGAGAACGAGGAAAGTATGGAGAGAACGCTGTCGGTCTCCAGCAAGCTGGAGTCGTACCTGAAGGAGTACCAGAGCTGGTAAGTTCCCCGAAAAAATAAAAATTTTAAAACTTAGGAAGCCAAAGGACATCTTTGAAAGCTACGCATGCGCACACACCCCAAGTGCGAAGCTCGAGATTCCCCGATCTTTATGCCGGTACTTTCTCTTTCAGGACTGTCTGGCGCTCGGTAGTCATAGGCCAGTTCATGTCGGCGCTGCTCTGTCTCCTGCAGTACCTCTCGCACCACATTTCCACGAGCCTGCACCTGACCATTCCCACCGGACAGAATTACCTCCGATACATGCTCTCGTGCTGCGTTTTCACAACCGCCTTGGCCTTCCGAAGAGGCGAACGAAGTCTCTTCAACATCATTAAGCTGCGAGGATACCGCTACATCCTCCTGGGCCTTCTGGACCTCGAAGCTAACACTCTGATCGTGATGTCCCACCAGTTTTCCTCGCTGATCAGCATTCAAGTGAGCACTAAGCTTTGAAGAAATATTTTTAGAGGCATTATTTTTAAACGAAAAAGGAGTTACAGTTTCATTTTTCATTTTTGACTAGATTGTGAGAAATTCGGAGGGCCTTTTTAACAGGCTTTTTTGTCCAAGAAAAATTATTTAACTTCTGTGCTGCTCCTAACAATTTTTTCCTTTCAGTTCCTGGATTGCGTCACCCTCCCCGTCACCATAATCCTGTGCTGCCTGACCCTTGGCGTGCGGTTCCGCTTCATCCACATGCTGGGGGTCTCCATCTGCCTCCTGGGCATCGGCTCGCTCATCTGGGCCGGCATTCGCGGCAATCCCGACAACGAGGGAAGCATGCAGCTCATCGGAGACATGCTCTGCGTCTCGGGCTTCATCCTCTTTGCCGTCACTTGCGTCCTGCAGGAGCTCGTGTGTAAGACCCTCGACAGCCTCGAGTACCTCGGCATGGTCGGGCTCTTTGGGTGCTGTCTGTGTGGCATCCAGATGTTCACGATTGAGAAGCAGACCCTCCTGGAGATCGACTGGGCCAACTACGAGATCCTGGCGTACGTCGGGGCCTTCGCCGTCGTCCAGTTTCTCTTCTACTCACTACTGCCGTACGTTCTGCTTAAGTCTGGGTCGACAGCGGTCCAGCTCTACCTGCTCACTGCCGACTTCTACACCCTCGTAGGTGGAATGGTCACGTCTCAGTACAAGGTGAGCTTCCTACCCTCTAAGAGAGTCCCTAACGCTCCATTTTATCTCAGTTCCACGCCTTCTACCTCCTCTCGTTTTTCCTCACGATGACCGGAATCTACACTTTCTCCATCAAGCGCCTGGCAAAGTTCGATCTGACGGGCTCGAGTGAGGTTTTGGAGGAAGTTCGGGAAAATGGAGCTCCTGCTAAAGCTTCTCTTGACGTTAAGTAAGAAAATAAGACCCTGTTGGACTTGAAACTCTAGTAAAATTTATTGCAGCAACCAAGGAGACCCCCAGGACCTCTACGAATTGAGTGCTCCGGCGGCTCCCATCTCCACAACCCCTATTCCCACAGTAGCAAATTCGGTGAAAGAGATCGATTACAGCGCAACGTGTCTGCCACCTTCGAATACGGCTTCGGTGCCGACCACTTCTTCGTTTTACCAAGGTTAGATTAAGTGAGTGTTTAGACCAATTTAAGACGAACTAAGTGTTAAGATGAGAAACGATGCCTCGTGGAATTCAATAAAATAATATTTCAAAAGGAAAGTTCAAATTAGCTAATGTAAGGAGGGCTAGAGCTGAGCTCCTTCCTCTGATATTTTGAGTAAGGAGAGAGCGCCCCACACTAATCTGCTCTCGAAATTCCTCTTGAGGAAAAATTAGGTCGTAATTTTTCCAACCCTTGCTCTATAAGGCACGGCCTCTATCCTGAAAATGAGCCATCATGATTCATTACAAGCACTATATTCAGCAAAAAACTTCTCAGTACTGGCCAACGGGAATAAAATATTCATGGCCTGTTGCCCTGTCACTTGGGCTATGAATTGAAACTTGCAACTCAGTGTAACTGCAGAAACCGCAGAGGAAAGTTCAGCTAATAAATGGCTCGTACAGGACAGTTCAAAGAAGTTTTATCACGACTTCAGGTTCACAGCGACCTCGTGGGAATAGACCTCAAGCCCTCCGATGAAGGACCCAGATTTAACTCTGTGTTCACCTGTCACGTGCTCGGGTTCAACGTCTTCATGGTAATGGAGATTGTCGTGGTTGCTCACGAAGTCATCACTTCTCAGACCCTCGACACCTTTCGCCTGCTGGGAGTTTTCTGCTTCCTTCAGTGTGGAATGGCCGTCTGGTCCTCCTACTTCTCCGTGTTCTGGCGCAAAAAGGACCTCCAGGAGATCATTCGTTGGTGCGAGAAGGCCCATGAGCCCCCAAAACAAGTCAAAAATGCTTCACTCTGGAGCCCAATTTTTCAGCAGGCGAGAATAAAGTCTATCTTCTACACGACTTGGTTCCTTCGCTTGGTCTTCATTTACCTCGCAGTCTTGGCAGCCGGAGCCACACTCTCCAAGGTGTTCCTGGACGATGGCTTTCTCACCATCATGCTCTACAAGTCGAATGGATACGTCCAGGAGTTCCCCTGGTACTGGATTATCTCGGCCGTCCAAATAGCCCACTCGTACTCATACTTCGTGGTGTACAGCTACAACTTTTCCATCCTAAGCGTGATCCTGGAGCAGGTCCACGGACAGCTGGACTACATTTGTGGCTTGATTAGGAACTTAAAAGGGTTTTCTAAAACCAAAAAAGTCACTCAGAAGGTTTGCAGTGTGGGGGAGAGAAAAACCGAGGCCTTAAATGACATCATAAAGATCCACTCAGAAACCTTGGAAGTCGTCCAGAAGATCTCCAAGCTCTTTAGTTTTCCCCTGCTGATGGCCGAAATCACTCCCCTGGCCTGCTTCGGACTGGTTGGTATTACACTCTTCGTCAAGAAGTCCGAGTACCACGTTTGCTGGTCGGCTCTGGGGATCGTTGTCAGTTGCGCCATCTACGCCCACTTCGGACAGACCCTGATTGGGAAGGCGCAGGATGTGTCCCAGGAGGCTTATTTCTGCCCTTGGTACGACAGCATGACCTCGGTGGACAAGAAGAAGCTTCAGGTGGTGATGATTATGGGTCAGAAGGACACCGCACTAACGGCTGGGAGTTTTCACAACGTCGACTACAGCCAGTTTTTGGAGGTGAGGAAAATAGTGAGAGCTTTGGAAACCCATGAGAGTCTTTCCAGATAGTGCAGAGGGGATACAATATCATGCTGACCATTAGTCATCTTTTTACGTAAGGGCACCGAAGGAATCGAAAGGTAATTGTGGGTTGAACTGGACATTCATATTTTTGCACTGTAATCATTCCACCCTGTGACCTTGCCATCATACTACTGAAGGTAAATCGAAATAGCGAATTTTCATCAGACCATTCAGAGGCATAACCGGAGGTAGATACGTTTTTTCGTTCACAAAAACTCATTTGACATCCAAAAGTCTTAAAAAACGAACTTAACATTCCAGAGTAAAAGAAAGACAGCCTCATCTTTGCCCCTACCCCCTTGATCACGCCTCTGCTTCTATATATCTCAAGGAAAACCCCACCGTCTATAAATATAACATTGTATATTTATTGCAAAAGTTAATTGATAACAGTATAATAAATTTTCGGTTACAGTTACACTTAGGAATGAATTAGATGAGTTTTGGTGAAATTATTGTGTTAGTAATAATCCATCGATTCGTTGACTAAGTGCAGTGACTATTCTGCGCCAACCTGGAATGAAAAGAGGTTAGGGTTGGGTCATCGCAGATGGCAGTTTACTCACTCTCAGAACGTCGAAGCAGATCTCGCACGTTCGGACGGGCTTGTTGATGCCGAACTTGATGATGGGGACCTCGTTATTGGAGCACTTGCTGCACAGGACGCGGCCACAGTGGCGGCTGGAAAGGAGTTTGGTTTAAACAGGAGACATAAAATGACGCTAGGAGGCTAAAAATCCTACTTAGACTTCAAAGGACCTTTCTTTTTTTTCTGCCTAAATCGACCTTTTCATGAAAAAGTCCTACATTCGTTCCCTGTGGGACAAGAACTCACCAGTGGTGCTTCCTCATGGTGATTGTGAACTTGGACTGACACTCCTGACACGCCTCGGAGGTGGCCCACGGCGACTCCTGATGCAGCTGGTCCAGCAGCTTGTGAAGGAGCTGGTTGGTGGCCAGCTGGAAGTTGAAGATCGTGACCCCGTCCCTGTTCTCGGCCCCCAGACACGCCCCATTCCGCACCAGCACCTTGCACAGCGGCGCCTGGGCTCGCATATATGCCAGCAAGAGCGCCGTGTTGCCTTGCCCGTCCGGATTATTCACGGGGTAGTTCGGCATGCTCTCGAAGAACAGCTCGCAGATGGAGGCTGCCCCCTGGTCCCGTCCACATCGACACAGCTCGTGCAGGGGGTTCCGACCCTTCGAGTTGACGGCCTCCGCGTTGATCCCCGACTCCGTCAGCAGCTCCCGCACGATCGCCACGTGTCCCTCCTTCACGGCAATGTGCAGAGAGTTGTTGCCTTCGGCGTCCAGGGCGTCAAAGTCTGCACCGTTCTGGATTAGGGCCGAGACGGCGCCCAGTCTTCCCTTCTCTGCTGCAATGTGGAGGGCCGTCTTCTGCGTGGCGTCGCGGTCGTTGAGCCGAGCGCCGGCCAGGATGAGGTTCCGGATCAGCATCTCGTTTTCGCTGGCGGCCGCTAGGTGCAGCGGAGTGGACTGGTTGACGTCGTGGACGCGAGAGTTGATGTCCACCTGGATTGCCAGTAGGAAGAGCACGGACTCGAGGTCGTCCTTCATGATGGCAATGTGCAGGAAGTTGCGGCCCCGGTTGTCCATTTGTTCTGCGGCGTTTGGCATCCTCTCGAGGATGCTCTGGGCTGCCTTGTGGTTGCGGATGGTCAGAGCTGCCGCGAAGGGGGTGTTGCCCTGCTTGTCTCGTATCCGGAGATCGATGTTGGGATGGTAGAGCAAGATGCTGATGATCTCCTCGTGCTGGTTCTGGATCGCGACGTGGAGAGGCGACTTGTTCTCCCAGTCTACCGAGTTCACGTTGGCTCCGTGGTCGATGAGGGCCTGAAACGAATATGGAGATGGATTCAAGCTGATAGTTATTGAGCCATAAGGAGACACCTATACTTTTGGATGCTGTTCCTACTTTGATAAAAGATTTTCACTGGGTCAAATTTTCAGGCTGGACTCAGCTTTAGTAAAACCCCATACGGAATAGAAATTTTTCGTTTACAAACCTGCAAGACTCGGGTAAGCCCCCACTGGCTGCACAAGTGAAGCGGCGATGACTTTTCTCGGGCCTCGTCCCCGCCCTCCCCATTCGGCCCCGGCTGCCTCGGAGAGTCCAGGTCGCAACCGTTGCGGATGAGGAAGATAGCTGCCGCCTCGTTGTTCTCGTCGATGGCTCGGTGCAGGAGGGTCTGCAGGCAGTTTTCGGGCCCGGGACCCCAGCAGTCGGTGTCCACACCGTGCTTCACGAGGACCGAGCCTATCTCCTCCTGCTCAGACTCCAGGGCGGACCACAGGGGGCAGTCTCCCTTGTTGTTGGGAGCACTCAGAGCCACCCCCTTGGTGCAGAGCAGGTCGACGACGTGCGGAAGACGGCAGTGGATCGCGAGCTGGAGCGGAGACTCCTGGTCGGCGGTGAGGGCGTTCATGTCGGAGCCCTGGTTCAGCAGGAAGATGGCCGTTTCCGAGTCTTCCCGCACGATGGCCTGATGCAGCAGGGTCATGTCCTGCCCGTTCCTCGCGTTCACGTCAGCTCCTCCCGCGATGAGCAAAGGAACCAGCTCCTTGTGTCCCAGGGCCAGCGACAGGTTCAGAGGACTGTCACCGGTGGAGTTCTTCAGGTTGAAGTCGGGCTTCTCGGACGCCTCGGAGGTCTGCCGGAAGTCCACGAAGACCTGCACGACGTCGAGGCAGTTCTCCTCGATTGCAAAGTGCAGCGCCGACTTGAGCTCCGTCATGCCCGACTGCAGGTTCGGAGAAGCCCCCTTCTCCAGCATCTCCTTCACGAGACGCGGCAGTCGCTTCTGAGCTGCGATATGCAGGGCCGTGAGTCCGCTCCGGTTGATATGGTTGAGATTCGAGTGCTCCGAGAGAAAGATGGCGGCTTCCTCCAGCTCGTTCTTCGCGAGGACCTGCAGGAGGCTGTCCCCCGTCTCGGACTGGATGGCGTTTGATCGGGCTCCCTTCTCCAGCAGCTTCTGGGCCAGCAGGAAGGGCGGGCCGTCGGTCTGGGGCGGAGTCAGGGAGAACAGTAAGGCACACTTTTCGTCCTGCGTTCGCAGATTCAGGTCGATCGAGGGCTGCTCCAGGAGAAGCTCCACCATACTCTGGTGCCCGGACACGATCGCCAGGTGGAGCGGAGTGCTAGAAAGAGAAGGAACGTACGAAAATTTGGATTATTCCTAGTCCTATCATTTCCCTTGGTCCAGACTCCAGTTTCAACCAGACAGACCCAAGTCCCCAAGACCCCAAAAACAGCTAAAATAACTCACTAGCCCTTGATATTCTGGATGTTCGGATCGGCCTCCTGCTCCAGCAGCTGCTTCCCAATGCTCAGCATCGACGAAAACGTCTCTCCATCACAAGTCTTTTCGGAATATGTGCACACGTAGTGCAAGGCGGTGTCGGATGTGTTTCGGCTCGTTAAATTCACGTTGCAATTCTTGTCTAGTAAAAATTTGGCAGAGAATCCGTCTCCTCGCTTTATGGAGTCTATCAGGAGGGTGCAGCCCTGAGGAAGAAAAAGCCTCAAGAAAAGTCCAGACTCTGGACCCGAAAGGACTCACTTCGGCGTCAAAGGCGTTGATGTCGGCGCCTCCATTCTGCACGAGGGTGTTGGCGATCGCGGTGCTGCGGCCAATGAGGGCGAGTCCCAGGGGCAGCTGACCTTGCGGTGATAGACTGTTGACTATCTCGGAGAGCTGGAAGAGGAAACGGGGATGTGTGAGTAAAAAGCTTGCCCTACTTGACCGAACCTATTATCAAAAAATTAATTACTCGGCGGCGGAAACTACGGCACTTTTACTCTTCTCTTTCTCTCGTCGATGAAAGTCCCAGAAGAATCACTAGTAGCTCCGTACCTTGTTATTATTGTTTACAGATCTCTTCAATCATTATTATTATTGTTACATGGGAGTAGTTACTGTGTAGCGTACGGGCCTCTATTAAGACCAGCTATTTCCTCTCAGTTGCTTTCTTCATTGAAATTTTCTTCACTTACAGCTTCTTGTCTCTCCCAGTCATCCGGCGTTCGTGTGTTTGACTGTTTGAGTCCGAGCATGCGAATGCCAAGAAGTGGCACGAAACGCGGAGAAGAAAGAGAAGCTAATTGAAGCCACATGGTGAGCATTTTTAGGGTCTTTTTAAGGGTCAACTCAACATTTTAGTGCAAAAAATATAACTAATGAGAAAAATAAAGTTGTAATTTTTGAATAAAGTTATCACATTTGAAATTTTTTTCCTGATATGATTTTTGATAAGACATTTTAAGGGACCATTTAAGGTTAAACTCAAAATTTTAGCTCCTGGAAAAAACCTCAGACCGACGGACAGGGATCCCAAGATGCCGATTTGTTGTAAAGTCAAGTCATACGAAACGGAGAATGCAATATCAAAACACTCGCTTTGTATTATCACTCTGCTAACTATTGACCCAGGCTGGTGCCGCAGTTCTTCAATAAAGAGCACACTCACATTTCGCACGCTCAACACGCCTCCACACGGAATACGGCGCGGAACGACAGACACGCTCGTCAGTAGCAGAGAGTCAGCCACGCAAGTCGGACGTCGGGTTGGCACATTTCTAACACCATACATATTTTGTCAAAGATCGCCAGCGCGACCGAGTTTCCCGATGACTCACGGGACTCGCTCTTGACCCCATTTTCCGACCGAGCCAATCCATTCCCGTCACTTATCGCGTGCGAAGTGAAAGTGAGAAATTTCCCTCTTGCGCGCGGCCACTCTGAAAACCAGTATTCATGAGAAATTTCAAGAAATGGTCCGAAATCAAAACACGAGAAACATAAATAGAGGAAGATAATGAGTTTGCGGAGCAGAAGCATGAGGGCATTGAAGTTCAAAAAGTTACGAGTAAACAGCCTCATGAAATAACAAAAAACGCATGTGCACTGTGTAATCTGCAACAAGCTCTCTAGTCTCAAAATTTCATATTCATCGGCTTTATGCATACGAGAAGCGCGCGTACGAGAAGGCAGGAGGAGTAGCAAAAAGTGGTCAACGAACGGCTTTCAAGATGGACAAGATTACCTTTATTGCTGGAGCGATTGCAATTTTATTTATAGGTAAGAGCAGAAGTGTCGATAGTCGACGTGACTGAATCTCGGTCACGCTATTGATTGCCCCCCGTTCACTTTTTGGCACCGTTTCTCCTTCCCAGAAGTTTTCTGTTCCTTCGAGCGTGACTAAGAGGGAGTCTTTATACCTGAAACTCTAGAGAGGAGCCCTAGATCTAACCCTTTTGCGGGAGTTTCCAAGCTATTGGCATTTTTACAGACGGAAAAAAGTTTATTCGCCTCAATTCAGACTTAAACAGTGAAAAAATATCGATTTAGAAGATTTAGAAAAAATAAACACAAGTAACGAATTTGGAGATGGCTCTTGAGATGGAAACAAAAATTTAAAATTTTTCTACTGCCCTAGAAACATACGCTAGAGCCAAGAATATCTAATTCGCAAAAAAAAAACACCTTTCTTAAGAACCATATATCATTTTTATGAGTCAGAACTCAGGACTCGGACAAACAAGGGCCAAGTTTTCCCATTAGCTGTCGCTAATTTACGCTCATTTTCCACGCCACCGGCTGTCTCCTTTCAATACACAGTCACGAAACCGCTAAATTCAGACATCGACGCGCACTTTTACGACGAGCTGTAACGCACAATCTAAAAGACGATGCCGCTGACCTAAAACCAGTACTCGGCTTCTCGGTTCACGGTCACGCGACGCGCCAATGGCTCAATCCACCCACCGAGTGCGATACAGTTTTAACGCTCTTGCGTCATGTTGAGAGCACTCGAGTATGTGAGTCTCTTTGGGCGTCCGGAAGCGATTGAGACGGCATTCTTATCAACTTGAGAGCTCGCAATTTTTTTTTTTTTTGTGCAGTAATCCCAAATGTTGGGGCGAAGTCAGCAGATGTCGGCGTCGAATTAATTGTCTGCTTTTAACGACAAATTGACAAGTGAATCACTAAAACGTGACACGACTCGCCACATAAGCACTTTTTGTGGGTTTCGCGCCAGCCTTGACCATAATCGCGTTCTAGCTTTTTTAATCGAGGTCCCTGCTCGGAACTGGTTTGGAATTTAAAACAGCTTACACCAACTACCCGACCCATAAAATTAACGTGCAACTCTGGCTTCAGAGCGAGGCACCAGCTAATGAGTCTGCTTGACTTTAATGGCGATTTTCAATCAAGTGGAGCGCCCGTTTACTTGTCAAAGCTCCAAAGTAGACTCGCGAAATTAATTGGCCCATTTTGGCTTGATGAGGAGAGCAGCCGCCTTCTCCCAAATGAGACATGTTTTCTCGGACTGCAATGTGATTCACAGTGATTCACCCTCAATCTCCGCATCCTCACTCGTCAGTTCCGCAAAACAATTTAATTGGACTTTTACTTGATGAATGCACATGAGAACGTTCGCAACCCGCGCAATCCGCGATCTTGGACCCGAGCTCTGGGCATCATCATATTTCAGTGCACTTGAGGAGTTGAGATAAAAAGAACTTAACAAGGAAATTTTATTTATCTATGTAATTCTGTAAATTGCGGGAGGAGCTAAGTGCATCAGGGATGGCTCTTGAGGGGGGTTTTAATCACGAGTAACCTTTTGAAAAAAAATATCGGCTAAAAATGAGATGTAAAAATGAGTCAAAAAATTTAGCTGTAAAAGAGGACTTTAGACATTTCTGGAGTCAAAAAATGTTGTTTCATGCCAAAGAGATATTAGAAACACCAGTCATGGGTCTCAAGGGGACCAGTTCATGAACCTTTTCGAGTCTGAGATGTCGATCACCAGGAGTGGAGCCAAAAGGGGCTTTATAGGATCTCGCCAGAGACGGGGTCTAAAACTGAAAAAACAGGAAATCGGCTTAAAAACCTTTTGGTCCTCGGTAAACTTGCCCCTCGACGTGCCTCCCTGAGTTCGCATAATCTCGGCTCAAAAACGGCCGCTCGTCATTGAATGATGCAGCGATTCCGCTTCACAGCTATCTGCGATCCGAAAGCGAGACCTGATAAACCCCAAACCTAGCGCATTACATTTCGAAAGAGCATTTCCGCCTTACGGGCTATTCAACTCGTTCATTATCACAACAAAGTATTTATGAGCCGACAACCGAGAGCTCTCCGGTACCGATCGCTGCGACTATGAAATAATGTGTGCTCGCATGTAATTTGTGTCGGTTGCCCCACATTCCGCATTGTATTTTCACGATCCGAAGGTACAGCTGAGTCGTTTCAGCCTCTTTGCTAATTTGTGAAATTATATGCAGCGAAAATGAAGTGAGAAAACGACTATCGAGTATTTGGAGCACCTGTTAAAAATAAATACGGGAGCGTGCGACTGGGAAAGTGCCAAGAGCATAATTTGTATTACTTTCCTCCCTTCAACTGATTTCTGCTGAAACCGGAGCATCTTGATTTACATAAGTAGCGAAAGCTCTTGAAAAGAGATTTGAGATCTTTTGATAAATTAAGGTTTATGGGTTTTTAAGGGGGCTTATATTTCAAAAGAAATAATTTTTTTAAATGTAAGCTTTTAAAAATGCTTGAAATAATTTTTTAAAAAAATTTTTAGCTTTTTTTTGTTTTCATGAAAGAGAATTTAACTTGCTTAGATTTTATTTTAAAAAATCTTTTGATGAAAATTAATGTTTAAAATATCTTTTGAATTTTTGAAGATCGATCAAGACTTGGCAAAAATCGTACTAGAAAGCCCTTTTAATCTCACGAAAGACAGACATCCCCGCTTAAATCCGAGGCATATCAAATTTTATTGCAATACAATAAGCGGGCTGGAGTAATAAAATAATCTCCGCTTAAAGGTTTTTCTGTGGGATCGCCTTCTCAAAAGAGCTGACTCACCGCGTCACCTTCTTGGGCCGAAAACCGCAACTTATCGGAATCTCTCTTTCCAGACACATCGCTAGCCATCAAGTGCTACAAATGTTCTGTGATGCCGATGAATAAAAACGACAACATTACCAAGCAGACGCAGTTGTGTTCGAAATTTGACGAATCTAATGAATTTATTGTCGATTGTCCCTACTCTACGATGTGCATGAAGCGAATATTCAAATTGCCACTGACGAATGGCAAGCAAGTCGAAACTGTGACGAGAGGCTGTGCGAACCAGCGATACACGGAACAGGTGAGACCTTGAACCCGCATTCCGACCTCGTCTGAAGCTCTCTTGTAGGTCTACAAGAACGGGAGCTGGCACAAGGAGTACACAGTGGAGGAGCCCTATGAGGAGGGATGCCAGGACTTTGAGGACGGCTCCGTCTACTGCCATTGCAAGGGGAAGCTCTGCAACGCCTCGAGTCTCCTCCGAGCCGACCTTGCTGCGGTTTCTGTGGTGGCCTTTCTCATGACTGCGCGATTTTTTTGACTGATTCGGTTCCTTAGGTTCGCTTTTTGTTAGACACGCCAGCTTCTGAAGCTGCGACTGGGAGATACGTAAAACACAGGGTAGCGCCACATATCGGAGGAGCTCAAATGACTCATGTAGTATAATTTTTTACCAAAATACGATACTGCCTTATGTTTTATCAGAATTGTGATAAGAATAAATGTAAGGCGGAAGCAATGAAAGTTTGCGTTTTTTTCTTGCATTTGGACTTTTACTCCGACGAAAATTTCACGGCTGTTTTAGGGGTTTTGAACTCGAATAGAAAAAAATACTGGAGACTTTTTTGACTTGATTTTGTAGAAAAGTTTCATGTAGCAGAAAAACCCCTATAGTTACGTCCCTTAAGAATTTTCGGGAAATCCAAAACATTTCACCCATCATCCAGATCACACACGACAACATACAAAAAACCACTGGTCTCTAGCTCACAGACGGACGGACAGACGGACAAAAAGTTGAATAAAAACTCACCGATTTGTCGTTCTCCACCAAGCACAGGAACACCACGTCCTCCCTCAGGAGCCTCACGGCCGCGTGCAGGGGGTGTTTGGTCTTGCTCTTCAGCATCTTGTACAGCAGCGGCCCCGACATGTGCTCAAAGTCTTGCGGCGTCAGGTCCTCCCAGTGCGTGCTGATCAGTCCGGAGCAGTACTCCTGCAGGTTGGCGGCTCCCACGTCTTCGGCCACGCAGTAGAATCGCACGCAGGTCCGCACGTTCACGGAAGACACGAGAGCCCGCTCGCAGAGTCCCATGAGACCGGGAAGCTTGAACTTGTGCGATACCCGAATGAGACCTAGGGCGAGGGCGTCGTGCTGCAGGTCCACCACGTCCGTGTAAATCCACCGAAGCAGGGCGTAGCCGACGTCCGTTTCGAGGTCGGACCAATCTGAAAGGAACTTGCTGATTTTAGTCCCAAAAACGAGCCAAAAACCTACCGAGCTCTGCCAAGTCCAGGATGGTCTCTTCTCGCCACTCCTCCGAGCGCGCGTTCAGCACGAATTTGTGGGCCGGAATGGACTTGTCTTTCAGTTTTATGGTCAGGTCGGAGTACGTTTTACGACCGTACAGAGTTGCCACAGTCATAACGAGTCGCGAGACGAAACTGCTGAACTCGCCTCCGTCTTTCTCCTGCAAAACACGTCAAAATTGATGACTTCATTCGTTGTAGAATTTTTAAGGCTTGGGGTCTTCAAAAGTCACGGGAGGGCTCATTAGTGGAGGTTCAAGCTATCGCAGGCTTCAAGTCTGCTCGTGATTTCAATCACTTGTCCACTCTTAAGAGTGACTTGTTTTGTCCATGATACAAGGTAGAAAATGTTTGGTGAGTAGAACTTTCACAGGGTCTGAGGTTTACTCACTTTCTCCTCCGAGGAGGCTACTGCCTTGTTGTATTTCCGCTCCAGCTCGGCATATCCCTTCTGCAGCTTCGTGTACTCCTCCTTCAAGAGCTTCAAGTGCTTCTCTAGCTTATCGGCTGTGTCATTCTGGCTCCCAGAATTCGTTTGATGATCTGAAATTTCGAGGGGCGTCGTCATTTCTGCCAAAACTGGCCCACTTGTGCACTCACTCATGTCCTTTTACTGTAGTTTGCGTCCTAGGGAATCTAAAATACGGATGGTTGGTGTCTGAGTTGAGAAATGTGCCGGAAAACTGGCGAAAAGTCTGCGAAAAATGCACCAAAACAAAACTCTGTCTCCTCAGCGCGCAGTCTGCGCAGATCAAAAACTGCGCGTAAGCAGAGCCCCTAGCGGATTTACTTCGAAGCTCAAAGCCCTCTCTAACATGGAGTATCGTCCAAATTCGAATGTTTTAGCCCCTCTCCAGCTTAGAAATAGACATTTTCGAGTGTCAATCTCTTTATTGATGAATGATAAAGCATGCAAATAAAATTCGAGTCAGAAATAGACGATATTGTAAACTTTTTCGTAATACTTTTGGTGGTCCAATTGGACCGGTGCTGAATCCTCAATTAATAACTTTTATTTTCTCATCCTTCTTAGCCTCCGAAGCCGTACAGAGTGCGGCCTTGACGCTTCAACGCATATACAACATCCATGGCGGTCACGGTCTTCCTCTTGGCGTGCTCAGTGTAGGTAACAGCATCGCGGATAACGTTTTCCAGGAAAACTTTCAAGACGCCGCGAGTTTCCTCGTAAATGAGACCCGAAATACGCTTGACTCCTCCACGGCGGGCCAAACGACGGATGGCGGGCTTCGTAATGCCCTGGATGTTATCTCGCAAGACCTTTCGGTGGCGCTTGGCTCCTCCTTTTCCCAAGCCTTTGCCTCCTTTTCCGCGGCCTGTCATTATTTCTGATTTTCTTTTCGCTAAAAAACTCACACGATGTTAACAAGTTGAAATACAACGCAAAACTGCGGGCGCCTTCAGCGGAAAGTTTTTGAAGCTTCTCGACACTCTTTGAGAGCCAATCAGAGAGTTATGGGAATTTTCAAAGCTCGTAATTTCCGTTGAGAAATTGAGAGCTTTTGCTTCCCGCACTTCGAGCATGGAAATTTTTCAGGTCGGTCGCTCTTTTTATGGAGTGGAAAAACAGAGCAAAATTTTCACCCAATTTTCGTGGAAGTTTGGATTTGAGACGACTTGGATCTCCCAAAGTGCTTAAGTCCGGAGGCTCATCTCTTGGTGGCTGTTTTTAGGGGTCCCTCTAGTGATCGTCACCAAAGATGGGAGCTTTAGCCCCCGTACTTTGGGAGCTAGAGAAAATCGAATTTATGTGAAATTTTTGTATGGGAAAATTTCCCCAAGATTTGATTTTCTCTAGCTCCCAAAGTAAGGGGGCTAGAGCTCCCATCTTTGGTGACAATCACTAGAGGGACCCCTAGAAACAGCCACCAAGAGATGAGCCTCCGGACTCAAGTAATTTGGGAGATCCAAGTCGTCTCAAATTCCACGAAAATTGGCTGAAATTGGTCCACTCCATATAAAAAGCGACCGACCTGAAAAATTTCCATGCTCGAAGTTCCCGCAGCACGTGGATTGCGTGGGTGGAGAAGAGAATCTATGGGAAGCCCGCAACTGACCCTGAAGTCTCCAAAGTGCCGTTTTCCCCACCCCACATGCTTGGAATTTTCCACCTGTGTGTCAAGTTCAGGAAATGCGAAAAATTTGTGTGTAACCGAGCCAATCAAATGCAACAATTTACGGCTCTAGACTAGTTATCAGCTTGTGCATCAGCCTCTTGTGCGTTTTTGCGGAAGAGACGATGGAGCATGAGCATAACGAGGCGCAGACCCCGACGTGTTTTAGCTGTTTCGAGCGTTAAGGCTGGAGAAATGCATCGACTGACCGCTAAATGCGACGTGAAAGAAATGACAAAGCTCGCGAGGGGCTCTCCAATGGCTCATAAAACATCCGAGACCAGTCGTTAGCTGAAATCGAAGCAGAGTCATTAAAAGTGGTGTCACGAGGCGAAGAAACTGGTTGGTGTCTGTGCAAAAGTCGGAAGTCGTTCGAAAGGCACGATTTCGTCGTAGAAAATGACTTTGTGGGGGGAAATTTCGTGGGAAAAACCTTCCTCGAAAAAGTGGCGGGCTCTCGAGACCTCACGCGAGTCGACTTCCCGGCGGCTCCAAGTGCTCCGTCCTCGAGATCGTTGCATAATCGGCTATAGGACGCCTAAAAAATATTTGAATCGCTTGTATAATGAGCATAAGCATAATGTATGTAATGTAGGTGAGATTATCACAACATTTTAACGAGCTATGAAGTAGATTTAGCCGTCGACCGTCGTGAAACGAAAGTGCACACATGCCTTGGAAATAATCGTACTTTTAATGGCTCAATCAAATGATTTTGCGGAGGAAAAACATAATGTTAGCGACATCTGAATCGGAGTGTCGGTCTTTATTAGTGCAATTGCGGTCTATTTTGTTGCCTTTTTCCTTGCTTTCAGCTGGTTTGTCGGTCAGAAGGGTGTTTTGACCTAGAAGCTAAAAGCGTTAGTTTTTGAAAACTTTTTCGGACATTAAATTGCAATTTCTTTTGAAGCTCCGCGGTGTACTTTCGTACCTGCATGAGGAGCATTGCAAGTTGCTTAACTGTTTATTAATCTTTCACTCGCGTACACTAAGTGCATCGCACAGTGGAACTTTGCCGGTATGTTGAACCAAAAAACTTCGTTTTTTAAGATTTTTATTTTTGACTGGACTTTTTCCAAATTTGAACCGAAAATCCCCATAAGAAACCTGCCTAGATATAATGCCTTATTTTTGGGGAACGGACCAAATGTTATAATCAATGCTAAAAATTTTTTAAAGACAGACAGACATACTTTAAGCTTTAAAATTCGTAGTTTGCTTTTTTAAAAAATTACAAAATTTTGACAATCCCCAAAGAAAATCGGTCCAGTGTGCGTCACGTACGACAGACGTGCATCGGCTCATGAATACACATGAAATGGAGCGATATGTGATCGAAAATATAGGTGGAAATGAATAAAATTGCCGGGGGTATGTCTACCGTGAGTGGGGATGGAGAGATGCCGAATGCCCCGGGTATAAAGTAATCCAGATTGTTCAATTATGAGCCATTCAAGTTTTGTTTGTGGTTTGAAAAGTGCCTTTGACTGAACGAGAGCAGGATTGCCACCATCAGCATGAAAAAATCAATCGTGAGTTTGTGTCCTCCCCCGACAACCCACCTTTACGCCAACTGCTCTGTCTCCCACAGGTCCTTTTATCGGTGCTAGTCTCCGTCGCAGTGGCAGGAGTCATTGAGGACAGCGATGGACACGAGACGGCCCACCACCACGAGATTGACCACAAGCACGCCACGTCGCACCAGAGCTTCAAGGTCCATCACTTTCACGCGGTCCCGGTGTACGTGAAGAAGGAGGACCAGAAGTACCTGAAGGACCCCATTGAGGTCGGGGGTCTCAAGCACAAGCTAAAGGTGAGCTGAAGGAAGTTTTGTGGCACATTTCTGATGGCGAGTTTTAGGTTCTGCATCCTGAGACACAGCATCCCAAGGGATACGGGTTGACGCTCGAGAACCATGGAGAGGTGCACCATCACGGCCACCACGGGCACCACAGCTACGACTTGGGAGGAGCAGGCTCGGAGAATATCGAGCAGGGCCATTTTGAGCCCGTCTACCACGACATCAACGTGCATGAGGAGCAGGAGCAGTAGGAGCTCGCTGCTCAGTGCCTCCCTTTTCGAATTGTGATACAGTGTTACTTGAAGTTACTGGAATAAAAGTGTTGAAAAAGAGGCTGGCTTTTACACAGGTTACACAGTAAAATTCAGAACCTTTTAAAGCAGTTTGATTCGAGTATTTTTCTGATGTTTCCCCTGTGACCTTTGCAACCTTTCTTACCAAACTGTAGGACTTAGGACCTCCTGGAGTTATGCTTTGTGAAATGGCTATTAAACTTTTTACAAGGCAGAATTCTTTCAGCAACAAAAAAATACTACGAGAGCTGTACAGTCAATCACTCCCTCTATCTACACAATTTTTAAGTGAACAACAAAGAAATTGAGGACTGTAAATTTTCTGCTCATGATTTTTAGGTCAGAAGACAACAAAAGTCTGTGAGAAGTCCTTTCTGAAGTCCAGTATTTGTTCTCTCCATACAAGGAACCTTTGTCGATCAAATATTTACTATTCAATAATTTCACATTTAACTGTGGACGCGCTATATTTTTGCCGATGCACATTGGAGCAGTCACGCTAAGCCTAAGCCCTAAACTACAAAGTAAATGTAACACATATAGCTCACTAATTTTCTAACGCTACGCGAAACGAAAACGAAATAAATAAAATCCAAAAAGAGAAAATAATTCATAATTTATGAGCTATTCTATGGGAAAATTAATATTTACAAAACGCTCAAAACACGCTATTGTCGGCCCATAAACGCGAACGAGGAAAGTTTGGGCGCCAATTACGTGTTTATAGTCTTCACAGTTAAGAAACTAGTTAATTGCTCAGCCACGCGCCCGCGACACCTTTTTCCGGAACCGCGGAGGTGGCCGCAGACTCGTCTCCGGGTCTCGACTTTGCTTGCTGCTGATCTGGTTGCCGGTCGACTTGCTCGTCGGCACCCGCCTGTACGTTCGGAGGTACAGTTGTGGCTCCTGCGAGGGCCGGGCTGCGTTGAAGCTGTTGACGTTGGTGTTGTCCCGGAGCCAGGGAGGCGGCGTCTGAGAGGGATTGCTTGCAAACGGACTCGTGTTGGGCGTGTAGTGGTTCCACTTGATGTTCATGTTGCTGAATTCGGGATCCGGGAAGCTCGTCTGGAACGTCTGGCCGTTCTCTCCGTTGAAGCCCACGTTCTGAACGCCAAAGTTGCGCGAGTTCTTCTGGAGATTGTCACTGTTGCTCGCCCCAAAGCCACCGTTTTGGGGGTTGTTCTGGTTCAGAGGTCCGTTTTCACCAAAGTTGTTCTTCCCCTGCGGTTTCTGGGGAGGCGGGTTGAACTGGCCGACCGGGTTTCTGGGGTTGGGCCCGAAGTTTGCCTGATTGGGGTTCAGATTCGGCTGGAAAGGCCCGTTGTTGGGACGAAGATTCGGATGAGGACCCTGCTGCTGGTTCAAGGTCTTGCTGTGTTTGTTGGGCGGCCTCAGGAGCTTCCCCGGGACGTGGTTGGGGTTGTAGTTCGGCTTTACTTGGTTTGGTTTGCGAATCGTGTTGGCCTGCTGAGAGAACGCCGAGGCAATGGTGGGGAGGGAGTCTGCGTGGAGGCCGACGGAGGCGATGTTGGGGAGAACCTTAAGGGTCTGCATGTTGAAGGGGTCGGTCGGGTCCTTGGTCATTGTCATTCCTTGAGGCATTCCTCCCAGCATGAATCTGTAAATGTCACGTGATTCCAAAGAGTTTAGTTTAGTTGCTACTGATTGGGACGTTTGACACAGACTCTCTTGTTTTAGGAAGTCTCAAAAGGATCAAAAGGATTTTTTAAGCAGAAAAAACCTACCTGAGAGTATCCATGTCGATATTGTAAGGATTAGCGACGGGAATGCCATTGATGATCTGCACCGGAGCACTCTGAAGCTCGTTCGAGAGAGTGTGAGCCACGTGGTGCGTCGAGTGGCCACGCTTGGGGTTCGTGCCGGGCTTCAGGTCGGAGTAAATCGATGACTGGGCCAGCTCTGCGTCCTTGGGCTTGAACTGGAGCGAGTTGATGTCCTGGTAGACGTTGTTGTTGAACCTCAGCTTGGGACTGCCACCCCCCTGACCACCTGGGGAGTCGAAACCAGAGTTTCCGTGGATGTAGGACTGACCCACGTCGATTGCCGAGACGTCGATGGGGCGTCCATTGTTCCGGAAATGCTTATTAGTGAGGTCCACGTCGTTCCCGAGGCTCTCCTGCATGTTGTAGATGGCATCGGCCAGTGGTTTCCCCGCCGAGAACGTCCCTTTCGGGTACCTCACGTGCTTCATGATATTAAAGTTGGGTGGCGGGTGCTGCGGCCGGATTGAGGGTACGGGACGGGGCTGGAATCCAGAGGGGGTGGAGGCAGCCAGCTTTCCGAGCTGGAGGTTTTTTTTTGGGAGGCAACGTGATGGGCTTCATGGGGGTCAGGAAGGAGGTCTCCATGGTCTCTCGCAGGCGTCTGTAGGTGTCGTCGTTCAATGGCACTTTCCCCTCGGCGACGTGGCCCTCGTGGTAGTTCAGGGGTCGCTCTACCGGTTTTTGGAAGCCCTGGAAGAAATTGCTTGGTTTATAAATTTAAGAGCTCATTTTAATTTTAAAACTGTAACTCAAAAAAGCAAAATTCAACTTTTAAAATATAGAATTTATTCCTGGAGAAACGATAGGGGTTTTTAGTTTTAAAAATCACCGAATCAAAAGAAATCAACATTTTTTGTATGGAAAAAATTGACCCTCTTTCTCCTAAACTAAGCGTTGCTAATTTTTCCTAAGATCGTACTTCTCTCACCTGTAAGGGAGTTTTCAAGTCGGAGATCGGGGGCCCCCCGAACGGCTTGCCCTTGTTGAGGAACACCTGCGGCTCATCCTGACCCGTCACTGGAGGCCCTCTCCCGGCATGAAAGTGGGGTGCAACGTTGTTGAAGTAGGGATTCTGGTCCTGCGGCACATTTGGACTGGAGGGGGGGTTCGTTGGGGGAAGCGGCGTGGTGCTTCTCTGCTCCTTGCTCTTCAGGTACTTCTCGACCGCCAGCTTGACGTGTCTCACGTAGTCGTCCTTCGTGATCTCGATGGTCTGAGTGGGGTTGAGGGGGTCCGTGATCTTGAGCTTGTTCTGCTGGTTCTCCATCTGCATCTGGTCCGGAACCTCAAAGGGTTTCACGACGCTCTGCTGGGGAGAGGAGCCGTACGCCTCGAGGTCGTGGAAGGAGGCCTGTCGCTCCGAGTCGTAGTAGTAGTAGGGTCTCTCACCGTACGAGTTGAAGTTGAAGGGCTGCTCCACGCGTCCCCTCTGGCCCGGCCCGTGCATCTGGCTGAACCGCAGGTTGTCGTAGTCCGGCACTGGCACGTGTCTCGTGTCGAGATTGTGGCCAGGGGAGTGTCGGAAGTCGAAGTCGTGGGCGGACTTGAGGTCGTAGACGGCGTTGGCGCCCGGGTTGGCGACGTTGTAGTGGTCCGTCATGGGTCCCTCGTTGTAGATGTGGGCGACGGCCGGCTCGCTGTCGAAGTGGACGTACTCGTGGTGCGTGTGCGTGACGTCCGGACCCTCGTCGTTGTCTCCGTCATAGGGTCCCTTGCCTCCGTACGTGCCCTGATAGGAGCCTCCCTGGCTGTGCTTGTTCTGACTCGGCGGGCTCGGGTTGCCGTGGTGATGGTAGTGGATCTGCTGCGTCACGAGCTGTGGCGCCTTCGTGGTCCTGGACTTGGGGGGCGGCCTCGGTCGGGGTCGTCGTTTCGGCTTGGGCTTGTCCTCGACCTCGTACAGCACCACGTACTGGTTCTTGCCCGATTCCGCGGCCTCCAGGGGGTCCTGGCTGACTTCGTTCTCCTCGTAGCTCTCCCCCGACTGCTCGCCAGAGTCCTCGTCCGTCGCTGACCGCTCGGTGTTGTCGACGGCGAAGGAGCTGGGGGTCGAGGAGGGCCGGATGAGGGAGCTCTCGAGGATGGAGGCGACCGTGGAGGAGAAGAAGCCCCTGAAACCGCTCCTCCGAGTCCTCTTCTGGGGCGGGAGTCGTGCTGCTGTTGGAGGAGACGTTCGAGTTGCCGTAGTAGATGGGGACCTTGCTGGCCTGGAACTCGTTCAAGTGGAACTGGGGCGTGTGGGGCTTGAGTTCAGGCTCCCCCTTGGCTGTTTCGTTGGCGATTGTGTAGCTCACGATCTGGCTCTCGGCCGCGTCTCCCCACTGCTCCCTGTACCGGCCCGTGGGTCTCACTTTCTTGACGATCTGGTAGGTGTGGGAGCCTTGGCGGTACGGATCGTCGCTCCCGTGGTCGGCTTTGATGAAAACGCTGGCGTTCAAGTGGGGCTGGCTCCCCTTGAAGTGGATTCGCGGGGGCGTGGGGTGGTAAATGAGCTTGGATTTGGGCTTGCCCGAGGGTCTGGGACTGCTGGCGGGAGGATTGGGAGTCGGATGCGTCATGTAGTAGGCCTGGATGTCGTTGGTGGGAGTCGTGGATCGATTGAAGGCCCTGATCTTCTCGATATCCATGGTCTCGGGCTCCTCCACGACCTCCACGATGGGCTCGTAGTAGTAGTTGGTGGAGGTCGAGGAGTCGGCGTGCTCCACTGTCTTGGATTTGGAGACGTAGCTCGGCCTACCTTGCTCTTCTGGCACCTGCTGTCGAGGAAAGCCGAAATCTTGCCCCCTGGAGGGCTCAAAGGACTGTTCTTGAGGGGGTTCTTGCGAAAAGTCGAAGGATTGCTCTCGAGTCTGCTCCTGAGGGGGCTCTCGAGGCTGCTGTCGGGGAAAGTCGAAGGCCTGTTCTCTAGTGTGCTCGAAAGGCTGCCTCTGAGAAGGCTGACGAGGCTGATCTCGGGCTGGCTGGCGAGGGAAGTCGAAAGTCTGCTCCTGAGGCTGCTCGACCTTCAAGTTGACTCTCCCTCCCGTCATCTGGGGCTCGCTGTCTTGCTCCTGCTTGGCTGCCTCGTAGCTGGTGAAGGCCCTGAAGGGTCCCGTGAGGCTGTTGAAGTGCTCCTCGGCGTGTCCATGCACCTTCACGGGCTTCAAGTGGGTCAGCTTGGCCTCGTGGGTAGTGGAGTTGGGTCTCTTCATGCGGATCCGCATCTTGGGTCGCACCGTCGTGGTCGTCGTGAATGCTTGGAGCACCGGAATGTCCGTCAGCAGCTCGTCCTGCTGCGGCACGTTGAAGTTGGTGTGCCAGTCGCTGATCAGGTGCCTGTGGTCGCTGCCTTCGGGACTCGAGTCTGCTGGTCTCTGGCGGTTCTTGTTGTACCTGATCCGGGGTCTCTTCTTGGGGGAAACGCCTGTGTCCGACGAGGCTGCGTTGTCCTGGTCGAAGGGGCTGAGTTTGTGCTTCTTGTGAACTTGATGATGTTCTGTCTCTGGAACATCAAAAGTGTCTGTCATGGGGAGTCGCGTCCGGGTGCGTTCGGGCTCGACGGTTTGGGGTCGGGGCCGTTTCCTGGGACGAGGTCTCTTGGGTCGTGGATTCTCCTCAAAGTTGCCTGTCGCCTCCTCGTTGTCTCGCGGTCTCACTCGCTTGGACTCGTGGTGCGAGTACGTCTCGTCGTCGGGGTAAAAGTG